>JAOTQH010000011.1:2993383-3011316 GCA_025631255.1 Cornus kousa | reverse complement strand
ACACGGAGGCTCAGTAGAAGTTACCTGAGGCGTTAACTTTGGACTCCCTTGAGCCATACACACACAATGGGGATAAAAGATAACCGGGATCATGCATTGGGGTTCTTATAGCCTTTATACCATAAAATCAATCCCATTAATGACAATTATACATTTTAATAAAAATGGGCATGGAATGTAATGCAATGCACCATGTCCCCTATACTTGGTCTCTACCGATCCTAACTCACACCGAAAAACCACTAACCGAATTTGCCGAGGTGAGATTTATTAGCTATCTCTGGCCTCTAAACCGACGACCATTTGGGGCCTAGTAATCAACTTTACGCGTCCTAAACCAGCACACGCTCCCTCTACGTCAAGGTTAGTACCGGACTCATGAAATCCGGTTCTTTTTATAAAAACTCTGTTTTAAACCTTTTCTCAATTCCCTTCCTACCATGTTATTTAAATGCATCATTTCCATCAACTCAAATTCAATTTCATCTTTATAGCAATAATGGCATAAACATGGCATTCTCAATACAATGAATATAAGCATGGTATTTTCTACAAATTGGCTACAAGTATAGCATTTTTCCAAACTTCAACAATAGCATGCTCATCATATAAACCATATCAACTTAAGTAAGCTAACACTTAGCATTTAGCATGCAACAACAACTTTCTCAACACATATAAGCATATTTTCACATACATTAGCATGCCAACATCCTCATGTTCATGTCTTTGCGCTAAGGAATGAAAATTAAAGAATTTATGGCCTAATTACTCAATGAAAAACAAAGTTCAAAGTCTTAGAAAACCCCTATCTCAATTGTGCCTAGCCAAACAAGCCCTAATGCAAGCCCCCAAATTTCAAAATCCTTCTAGTGCCCTTAAGTGTGGTGTCAAATGATAGCCCTTTTCAAGTAGAACAAATCTCTCTTCATGGTCTCTTCTAAGATCTCACTCCAAATCTTTCAGGTATAGCTTTGAAACATAGAAGGTATGTTTGTGTATATAGATATAAAGAGAAAGAGAAATGTTCGAGAGAGAGAGTATTTGGCCGAGACAAAGGAAGAAAAAAAGGTTAGCAAAGTCTTCAAAGTGAATTATTGGTCCTCCTTGTGCCAAGTGTTAACAAATGGGTGATTTTTAACTTATGCCAAGTTAATCAAATGCCATTTCTCTTCCTTTACAATACCATTTACATCCCATAAATATCTTCCTAATGTTTACTTACATATGTGTGTGTGTGAAATGTCTATAATGCCCCTCAATGAAGATGGCAAAATTAGGAAAAGTTCCCGAACCTGAAAATTGTCCCAACTTCTGAATTTTTTTCTAAAAATGGTCCCATCACTTCTAATAATCTTAAAATAATTAAAATGCACTTCAAAAACCCTTGGCTCAAGAAAATGACCTAAACTGCCCTTGGGGCTCGCATGGCACGCAAAACGAGGCACAAAAAATAAATAAAATAAACAATGCAGAAAAATCTGGACATTACACTATTTTTCTTGCGGAACTCGACTCTAATCTTTAAAGTATTCGAGAATAGATACTTGCTAGTGATGGAGGACTTCCATCTTTAGGTAACATTTATACTTGATTACTTCGGGTTTCAGAATCATCACATGGAGTGTCAACTAGGAAAGAAAATTCAGCAATGATGATTCCTTTTATCACCGCACAGGTTTTTAGAAGTTGTGGTAATTCCATGAGCAACCGAGAGTATGGAAGCAATTTGGGTGATTCTCATGGCAATGGTGGTCGTGATAGAGGTCGCAATCGTTGTGGTCGTGGACATACGAATACTCGTCATTGTGGCCACTGTAGGGGAATTAATCATTCTATTGAGTACTGTTAGGATCTTTATGGGAAACTAACGTAGGTGAATCAATGAGTCACTTCCTCTGAAACTATTTATTCCCATCCTTTTCATAGCCATGACAACCCACCCTCTATATCTTCTGTATTGCCATTGTGTTCATCTACTAGTGATAGCATCACACTATCTCGAGCCGAGTTCAATGCCTTGGTCAACCAAGCACATCATAAGTTTGATGATGTTGTTAACTTTGCTCAATTAGGTAATATTACATGTTTTTCAGATTTACAAAGTTTATCCTCCCATTAGGTTCTTGACTCTGGGGCATCTACTCATCTAATAGGTAATGCACATCTATTTTATAATTTTCACAAGTCTATTTCCATATTTCTAATACCCCTAATTTTCAAAGGATTTATTTAATTATTTTATTTGCATTTTATTGGGGGTATCACAGTATTTTTTGTTACTTTGGCAGATGGTAGAACTCATCCCATTATTGGTCAAGGAACAATTAGACTTACTACTTCCATTTCATTATATTCCGTTCAATTGGTTCCATAATTTCCTTTTAATTTATTATTTGGGAGTAAACTATTTTAATTTATTATTTGTGAGAAACCTAACTCAAGCACTTAATTGTTTTGTAACCTTTTATCATTTCTTTTGTGTCTTTCAGGACCTCAAAACGAAGAAGACAATTGGTGGCGGCATTAAAAAGAATGGCCTCTATTACTTGGATTACCAATCGTCTACTAGTGGTGTGGCTCTCCATTCATAGGTTTTTGTATGTCAGTGGCATTATAGGTTAGGTCATCCCTCCTTAAAGTAGTTGAAGTCTGCTTTGCCTTTTCTTGATTCGATGTCTACTTTAAACTGTGAGTCGTTTCAATTGTGCAAGCACTATAGAGTATATTTCTTCATCGTATTGATAATCATCGGTCTTCTTTATTTGAATTGGTGCATACCGACATTTGGGGTATTACTCGTCATGTTAGTAATTAAGGTTTTTCATATTTTGTTATATTTGTTGATGACTATTCAAGGATGACTTGGATGTTTTTAATGAAAGATTGGTCTGATTTTTTTTTTCTTCCATGTTTCAATTATTTTTTAAAGAAATTGAGGTCCAGTTTGGCTGTGTTATAAGAACTTTACAATCTGATAATTCTATGAAATATGTCAAATGTGTTATTTCTAAATTTTTGTGACTCTCGTAGTCACACCACTGCCACTTCAGGAAACATCCCCTCAATTATCTATTTCTATTGGGGCTTCTTCTCCTATTGATGATCTTCTTATTACCTTGCGCAAATGTACTCGTTCTTGTGTCATTACACATCCTATTTTTAACTTTGTTTCATATAATTATGTATCACCCTCTTTTTCTTGTTTTTTTATCCAAATTGTTTACCACTGTTCCTAAGACTGTACATGATGATCTTTCTAATCCAGACCGGCGTAAAGCCATGGTAGATGAAATGGATGCTCTTTATCATAATGGGATATGGGACTTTGTTTCCTTACCTCCTGGTTCCAAATCGGTTGGTTGTAAGTGGGTCTACAATGTCAAATACCTTTATGATGGGTTTATTGAGCCTTTAAAGGCTCATCTTGTTACAAAGGGATACACTAGGACCTATGGTATTGATTATGATGAGACATTTTCCCTTGTTGCGAAGCTTTCTTCTATTCGAGTCATTATTTCCGTTGCCGTCAATTGTAATTGGCTATTATTTCAATTAGATGTGAAAAATGGCTTCCTGCATGGTGACTTACTTGAAGAGGTCTAAAAGGAATTATTTGTACCACCTTAATCATTGAACGAAAATGATACTTCGATCGAAGTATTTGGCCTATTAGTTAGGCAGAGTCTACGTGGTTGTCCACTTGACAATTTAGTTGGCAACTTTCCTTCATCTTTCCTTTGTCTAACATCTCACTCACCCCATATAAATCCAGCGAGAAAATGCAGTGAAGTGATGATGGCGACGAGTATAAGCTTCATCTTCGGCACCGATCAGCCTGTAAAAATTGTTTGTTGACTTCGCCGTGAAGAAGAGGGTGTCGTGTGTTGGCTCCTTCATCATCAGATTTATTTATTTATTTTTTAGATCGCGAAATTAATTCATTAATCTTTTGTTCTTGGTCGGTGTTGTTGCCGTGGTCTATAGTTGTGAGTTGAGACTGTGTTGTTCTCCTCTTTGTCACCGGCGTAGTTGTGATTGATGCTTGTAAGTCTCGTTTTTCCCAAGAGCAGACCCAAGTTGATTGGTGACTCTGTCCATGACCAGATCGGGAAGTGATATGATCGGCGGTAAGCAAGTCTAAAAGAAAGATAAAGAAAGGGGGAAGCACTACGACGATGAAGGCTGTCTTGGAGTTAAGAGCAATGACCGAAGCAACAGAGGTGTCAAACAGAGAAGGGCTCGGGGATGATTAATCAATGTAGCTAAAGGACGCTAGATCAGGAAGTGATATGATCGACGACAAGCAAGTCTGAAAGGGTTCAGAGCGCAAATTTCACCCTCTTGTATTGTGGGCTTGTGGGTGGTTTTGCTTCACCCTCTTTTGAGCCTCTTTGCGCTCGGTCCCCGATCATTACTGAAAAAGAGAATCGACGATCGCTGCCTTGTTAGTGTACCATTGTCGTCGGAATAGAATCTCGCCGCCGAGTTGTGAGTTGGATTTGCCGTTGCGGTCGCGATTTGTCCGTGCTACCTTCAACTTCTTGTGATAGCTAACTTCGTTGCTGCCGTTGTTGTCATAGCCTCCTAATTGGTAAGCCACCTTTTTTTTTTTCCTAGTTGGAACTCATACACACATGCCTTAACTGAGGCTTGAATTCCTGACCTTTCTTTAAGAAGTAGGGACTTGGTATCGCTAGGCCACTGACCTGTTGGTGGTAACTGGTAAGCCACATTTTGTTGTCTGGAATATGAGATTACAAAAAGAAAAGTACGATGGTTACAGGCTTTGGTCATCTCTCCTAAGCGTGGATTGCCACTTAAAATTCTACCTAAGAAATAAATCAAAAGCATCGGCCTGGGTATTACGACCCATCGTTGAAATATTTATATTGGAGGTTAGTGTGATTTTTAAATACATGAAGGAAGTTTATAACATTATATAGGTTTTTCAAATTAGAAGAAGGTCAGCGTCAGTATTCCCCAAATAATTTAGTGAGAGAGGACAAGAATAGAGAATGAAGATAGAAGATAAAAATGTGAAACTGGCTCAAAATCCTCTTTGACCTCAAACTGTCCCTTGTTGGCATTCGGGAGAGGTATATTCGCGGCCACTCACAAAATAGTAACCAACATATGATGGACTTTCATTTCAAAACCTATCCTCCATGCCTATGCCTACACCTACACCTAGATACAAGTTTCAAGAATAATTAGTTGGAATTTACTACTGAAATCCAAGTTTAAGGAGGAATGAATGAAATTTGAGCTTTTTTTATTTTTAATTATTATTATTTTTATTTTTATATAATATAAATTTGTAAATTATTTTATTTGCAAAAATAAAAAAATCACTATCTATTTATATAAGTTCTTGCAACTTATCTTTGCATTGCAATTTGCTCCTTAGCCATTGAGAATGTTGTAAGAAACCACCTTATTATTTTTTTTTATAGATTATTTTTAGAGAGTTACTATCCATGTTAGTCCAATACAAGGGAGGTGCTTCAATACAAGACATGAAATGCATCTAATTATTTAGACTATTTTGTGAAAAAATTATTGCTATTAATTTGATTGTCTTTCTAAATTTGAGCCGAAGTTTAGAAAAACTGGCCACAATAAATATGAATTTTTGACATCTTGTGTTAACCGTTTATTCAAAAAATTATTAAAATATTGATTTGAGATGTATTTTTAATCATAGATTTATTTATTTTTTTCAATCTAAGTGGTCGTTAATAAGAACTAAAACTTGTCAAGATAGAGATTGCTGCAATATTAAGATTTACAAAAAAAAAATATTAAGATTTACAAAATCCATTGTGCTAAGTATTATTAGGTCCAGTTTAACCGCCATTGGGATTTGCAAATTCAAACCATTCATACGGGGGAATGATTGTCTGTTCCGCCAGTCCCTCAATCACCACCGTGAACTGTCGTTCTCGCATGCATCGACCCTCGTGCATGTTTGCCACGTGTTATCATCGTACGAAGCCACGTCATCACAGGGACAGCGCCGGTGGGCCCGCATTGAAGACGCGCGCCCATAAGAGAAGTGAAAACAACCCAAAACAAACCGCACCAGTGGTATTTCCGTAATTAAAGTTGATCGACGAGGGTACAACAGTAACTACACGAAACAGAACTTTCAGTTCATAACAGACAGCTGCTACAAAGGTAAGGGGAAAAAAAAACAACCTACCTCTCTCTCTCTCTCTCACTTTTCTCTCTTAACACTTCGGTCCGAAACCAGAAACACAAGAGGAGTTTGATGCATTAAGGAAACAGAAAATGGACTCCAACGAGGTAAAGTAAAAACATATTCCCCACTATCCTTCGCCGGAATCTAACCCACACCTTCACCTCCACCGGCCGCACACCACCACAACCACCGTCACCAACCACCCACTTGGATTCTTCTTCTTTTTCTTCTTTTTCTTCTTTCTTTAACGGTCTTTCTTGAATGGGATCGATTTTGATCTTCCTTATATACACCCACACTCACTCCATTTGTGTTGTAAGAGTATCGGGTTATCGATTTTAAATGTGAATTTTTTGTGGGTCATAATTTTTTTTTTTTCACCCACTTGATTTTTTTTCTTTTGAATGGGATCGATTTTGATCTTCCTTATAAACACTGAACACTCCATTGGTGTTTTTAGAGTATAGGGTTATGGATTTTAATGTGATTTTTTTTTTTTTTTGTTTTTTTTTTTTTTTGGTGGGTCTGCAGAGATTGACGGCCTTGAAGAATGCATATGCCGATATAATCCTGAACACAGCGAAGGAGGCGGCGGCTCGGATTATGGTTTCGGAGCGAAAAGCTCTCCGGTTTCAGCACGAGCTCCATGTGGCGAAAGAGGAGGCGCTTCAGATGCTCCTTCGCCTCAAGCAGATGATGGAGTCTAAGGTGAATTGGATTTTGTTTTTGTAAGATGGGTTTGCTTTGCTTTCCTAATCTTCAATTTGTTTTCTTGATGATGTTAATGTGTATGCATACATGTATCTATGTGGGTTTTAATAGGGTTGGTGTTTTGTACTCTAGGTCTGCTGTGAATTGCTTTTTGATGATCAAATATTTGATCTTCAATTAATTTGGATGGGATGTTTTGAGTATGATTTTTGTTGTGTAAATCACTTTAGGGTCTCTAGTTCACTTGTCATTTTCTGTAAAAGTTGTTGGTATAATGCACTTTTGCACTTCTCTTTGTGACATTCATTGAAATTTTAAATAATAATTTTTTTAGGCATCCGATGTTGCGTCAGTGATGGCTTCTGATACCAATTTTTGTTTAGTATGGTGTAGAATTTACCCTTTTTGTTATTGTTAAGTTAAATGTGGGCTTCGGATGGGGATGTTAAGAATGTCATAAGATATTTGTGCATCTTCATTTCCTTAGTTTTCCTTTTTGAATAAGTAGAAATTCTCTAGTGACACGCCATAAGATCAAAGTTTAAAATTTGGTTGCTTTCACTTATTTTGGCAAGCTATACTACTGGTTTTTAATTCTTATACAGTTTTTCCTGCTGTTGTAATGTCAACAACTCATTTTTTCTTCAACTGCATCATTCAATCGTGTCCTTTCTTGCTTTGATCAAAAGAAATGTTGTATCTTTTGAAATCACTTCCAATGGTAAAGAATAACTGGAATAATAAGTACATTATGTACATACATACTTCTGTCTTACACTGCCATTATTTATTCAGGTATGTGACTTACTGACCCTCGGTCTCTATCACACGCACAAAAAATGTGGAACTTGTTTAAAATTGTGTGCCCCAAGTTTAGTAGCCGCCATCCTTCTCTTTAGAGTGAATCTCAAAGGGATTCTTTCTTCCAAATACCAAAGAATGCACCCTCACACGAGGAAGAAACGTACTCTATTATCTGGTGACAACTTGCATGTTAGGTGTTGGGTGGTGGTCCCGGCCCGTGGATCTGATTATGAGTTATTAATTGGTAAAATGAATGAAAATTTCAATTTGAATGGTTGTTCCTAAAGGGCCCAACAAGGTCCTAAATGGAAGAAGAATTGTTTGGCCGGAACTCTCCTTTTTAGTTCTTCCATTAGCTTCATACATGGTCTTACATTCCAGTATATTCCTGTCTTTCTTCCCACTTTTCCTCACTTCATGTCATTAGTTGAGTATTTGAGAAATGAAGGCAGTGGAAGTTTAGTAATTCAGTTTCTTGCTTGCTTCATGCTTAAGGGAAAATAGTGGTTAGTTTGTACATTTTGCAAGTCTTTGGACATCAAATAACATATTTTGAGTCTGCAAGGTTCGAAGTCATAATGACTGCTGGAATTGGATCATGTTATCTAGGATTATCTCTTAGGTAAAATAAAAGTACCATAATGACTGCTGGAATTATTTATTTGTGATTAAGTCGGTTTGCTGTTTTGCAAGTGAAGCTTCTGGTCGAGGATTTTACTTAAATTTGTGCTAAAATGGCATTCTACTTTTCGTTGACATTTGATTCCTATGGAATTTGAATTAATTTTTCAAAGTAATCAGCAAAAAAAAAAAAATCAAAACTGGTGAATGAATTCATGGAATTCAGGCACTAACTACCGTATGGAAGCTGCTTCCTCTGTGGATCAGTCAAGTAACAGTAGGTAGTTGGTTAAATTACAATTATTCTCTCACATATTTTAACATGTTTGGTTTGTCTGATGACCTGTACCTTTGTTATATGATACCACATTTATTATATATATATATATATATATTTTTTTTTTCCACTCTCTCTAAAAACAGATACCTTATAGATTAGTTAAGTTAAAAAATTATTCTAGCAATGCAATCACATTGTTCAAATTCATGCAGCTTTGAGGTTTGGTCTACTCTTTTAATTGTAGAACTTCTGTTTAATTGTGCATTGATATATTGGGCCCAACTTACAGATTACTGAAGCAGAGATGAAATCTTCGAGTCAACAGAGAAAAATTGAAGAGCTTGAAGCACAACTTCAGGAAGCTGAGGATATAGTAAGAGACCTCAGAGAAGAGTTGAGAGAAGTGCAGGCAGAGCTGGAGACGACAAATGACAAACTGCAGCATTTGAATGAACTTGGCACAACTCATCGGGAAGGAACATCAGATGAGAAAAGGCCATATAATTCTCAGTTTACAGTATTCTCTCCTCCAGAATTACAGTACGACTCTATCGCAGTTTCTGAAATGGAAAATTTTACTTTGAATCAGAGAAATGAGAGCCACAAGTGCTGTAGTGCAAATGGTTCTTGTATGGGGAATTCCTATGTTGCTCACCATGATCTACCATCTATAATACTGAGAAGAAAAGAGCATGAGCTGTACAGAAATGGTTGCACCCAGAGAATTCGTGCATTTGAAAGGAACATGATGGATGGAGAATCATATATTTCAAGAGAAATAGATGATGTAAAGAATGTCACAGGTGTCAGAGAAGATGAAGAAGGTGAAGGGATCTGTATGGCACTCACTCATAAAGCTGACAATATATGTAGTATAGAGAAGAAGTTAGTGGATGCAGATAACAACTGGTACAGAGTTCAGGATGTTAAATCTTTCCCTAGAAAAAGGAAGAGAGCTACTAGATATAAGACAAATAGAACCCCATCTTGCAGATATCTTCCTGATCAGGTCCTGGAGAGAGATGAAACATCTGATATATCTTACTCCAAAACTAATTCAAGTTCAATCAATAACAATGCTCAATCTGGCAATGGTCAGATGACTCAGATGCCCCCAAGATTATCGTCAGGAGCAACTGAAGCAAGCATGTGGTCAAGATGTGCTGATGTTACTGAAAATGAAGTGGAGTTTGTTAAAGCTTGTACTGCTCAAAACAAAATCGACAAGGATAAGGTTTTAATAGATAAACTGGTGGTGACGAGACAGGAAAGTGGATCTTTAGAGAGTTCAGGGATTCCAGTTTGTAGAGTAGCCATCGAGAAAGTTGATGTACCATTGGTACAATCAGAGTCAAAACCATCTGAAACTACTAATATGATTTCTAGTCAGCCAGTTCCTGATAGGATTATCAAGTACACCTTCCAAAGGCGAAAGAAAGAGTCTGTCAGCTCTGATGGGAATGCCTCTCTTGAAAAGGGCACTCTGATGGGAAAGACTGAAGAGAAACAAAATGGTTCTCTGGGGCCAAAGAAGTCTAGCTCAGTAACTGAATCATCTCGAGACAGTCGACGACTAGCCCAGGTTGCTCGTCAGGTTGGTGATATATTTATATATTTTTGATAACTAGTGACATATTTATATATTTGTCTTTTGTCTGTGTGTGCGCATGTGTATTTGTGTCTCGCACATCACTGGAATTTCTCCGATAAATATTTCTAGTAACTGATAGAATATTTGTGAGGTTCAGTTTATGGTGCTGCATGCTGTGCTGGATTTACGCACAAGATATAAATTCTAGCATTTTGATTTTTCTAAATTGTTATTACTTAGCATATACCTCAATCAAATTTTGCGAGTTTGGATTGAGCCTGATCTGGGTCAAAGTTAGAAAACCATTGTCAACTCTGTCTACTACTACACTTACAGGCTGCTTAGTTAGGAGGCATTAGTTACATATGACTTATGTCACCCAAGAATTGATGTTCGGATAGGTTACGGTTGATATTCTTGGACGTAACACTTCATAGTGTCCAAAATGTGCTCTAACAGGATCTTAGAAATGTCATCTGATATTCCAGATTCTCCGAGAAGAATTGACATTTTTCAATATGAGCAATTATTATGATGGAATCTCCTCAGGTACAGATTTCTTCAATTTTCAGCAAATTGAAGACCATCATCACTGAGGGCTTTACGTTTTCTCATAATATTTTTTTCTTCCTAGACTTTCAAATCCTGCAAATAATTTATCCATCTCTTATTGCAAAGCATATTTGTTAGAAGCTCCTTTGGTAGGAAAAAGTAACATTGGGACCCAAGGCTGGTAAGCTCTTTTTTCATTATTCATGCTTGCAAGGCATATCTAGCATAAACTTGTTTTCTTACTTATGCCTTCGTCATTATATGTTCTTGTGTAGATTTTCTTTACAGGAGTACACTGATGAGAACAAATTCACCTTGGATTAGTACAATTTATCGAATGATCTAATATGCGTTTTCAAAATAGACATTATGTATTTAATTTCTCGTAATGTATAGAAAATATGGTAGAATTTTCATTTTCAATCATCAACTATTACTAATTTCTTTAATATGATATCTTTCCAAAAATTCCAAAGTGAAACACAGAGTCTGGATCTGGTCTTTACAATAATACTAGCACATATTCTACAACTACTATACTTCCTCAAGCCATGAAAGGGGATCATTTTTTTGCCCAGTTAAGTAGATTTTGCTGGAAAAATGAGGTTCCTTGAGAAGATAATTAGTGTTTTCTGATACAATGCTGCAAGAAGGATAATTCGATGGTATATCGAACTCTTTTCTATAAAACAATTACATTCAATTATTATAATTCTCAGTTGAAGCTGAAAAATACTTTAATGTTGGTAAGAAATTTAATTTTTAACAACAAAGTAGATCTATCTCCTGCACGACTTAGTAGATCTCTCTAACATACCCTAGTTGGACTTGGATATGAGATCATACATCTATGACAATATTTTCCACTCTCAATATATTTGTCTCCTGTGCTTTT
Organism: Cornus kousa; assembly: GCA_025631255.1. Classification (NCBI taxonomy): domain Eukaryota; kingdom Viridiplantae; phylum Streptophyta; class Magnoliopsida; order Cornales; family Cornaceae; genus Cornus; species Cornus kousa. Next base: position 2,999,657 of record JAOTQH010000011.1, on the reverse strand, counting down.
GACCTGGGTTATCTGTTGTGTTGCTTAACTTTTCTGTCCTAGTGTGCACTAAGAGTGCATTTGAAAGAGCCACTACAGAATGAATTACTTGTCAATTGTTATCAAACCATTTTCTTCGCCTTCAACTTCTTCTTAAGATACAATTTGGGTTATTTGTCAACTGTTGCTCACAAGGCTAGAGTCCCCAGCCAACAGAGTGCCATCCTCTTCAATCTCTTTCTACAAAGATCCTCTATTATATCATGTTTATCTTTATATTTTGACTTTCTTACTGTTTTTTCCCTCTCTATATCCAATGTCCTTTTAATTTACATGTTAAGTCACTCCTTTCCGTATGCACCCCAAGACTGCATTGTTGTCTTTTATTTTTTCATTGGCAACTGCATTGTTGTCTTTTAATTTCTCAATACTTCTATGCTCCTGCTAAAGTGATGTACAGATGTGTCATTCCAAGCTATTTATTAGAGTCTTCTAATATTTGTGAACTGCCATAAAAGCTTTAGACCCCTTGGTTTGCAACAAAGATTTGATTAAAGAGAAGTAATTGTTCTATATTGTGTGCATCTTAATTTGAAGTTTATCCTTTATACCACTCGAAAAGTGCCAAAAATGCTTTTAGTTACACTTAGTAATATAGATTAACAAGCTTTATGTTCTCGTGTAAGTAATGGAATTTCCTCCTTTATTTACCTGAATAAGAACATAGCGCCATTGGGCTCCAAAACTTGAGTAGGGGCATTTGGAGGTAGTGTTGATTTTCCTTGGAAGAGCATTTGGAGTGCAAAGGTGCCTCTGAAAATTAACCTTCTTTGCTCCGACAATGGCCTTGGAAGATATTGACTATAGATAATTTGGTCAAAAAAGGAAAAATTCTTCCGTATTAGTGTTGCATGGGTAGGGTTGGGACTTACGTAGGCCTAACCCAAGCAATCTGAGTCTTGCCTAAATATTTTACGAGCGTGGGCAATGTATTTGAGATCATGAGATTGGGGATCGGTTGAAATGTTGGAGTTCAAACTTATTTTGGATGGGATTGGGACGAAGGTTTTACTAATCTGAGCAACCCGAGAAAAATGAAATACGAGAAATGAATATAATTTTTATTTTTTAAGCCTGGGTATTATTTATATACGTAAGATTAAGGTTGGATGATTTATTCTTTAATGGCATAATATAATTGGTAGTCATTAACCTAACTTGTGACACAATTGCTTTTAAAAGGTTGAAGTAAAATTATAATAATTGATACCAAGTTAACTTTCTAAACAAAATAATAAAGAAATATAAAGTTTTGAGTCATTACCATATTCCAAACAAAAGGAACATTGATGCATTCTACAAGTTTGAGTGATTTATTTCAGATTAAGAATATTTCATATTAAGAACCTGGTGCTCACATTTTCCATAAATTTTGAAGGATTTGGAGGTGGTTCATTAAATACTCGTTCGAGTATCTTTCATTTTTTATGCTTCCTTTCAAGATGGAGATTAGAGAGAGATGATATTTTGATAAACCGTGGGTCTTTTCAATTATGTCCCGGCTTTATGCCATTAGTTAGGACCAAACATTTTGAAGATCTTCTATTCCTTTTGTTGTGGAAGTTTCCTGAAATTCCTGTTCCTTCTAAAGTTAACTATTACATATTGTAACCCTAGAAAAATGAATTTCTGACTTGGACAAGTCGAAACCAGTAACCAAATTAATCTTAAAATTTGTCTATAATGTATTGCAACACTAGATATCTTGTTTTAGGGAAGTAATTCACTCTATGTATGTTGTATCCTTAAAAAAGATGTCGTATTTAAAACCCAACATAAGCACATCAAACTAGTCGCCTATTATATCTTGAAAATGTTTTGACAAATTTTCCCAAAACATAAGTAGCCTTTTAAGAGTTTATTATTTTATGTCTAAGGCCCCATCCTCTCTCTCTCTCTTTCTGATAAGAAACTAGATTTGTATTTGGGGGAAAAAAGGGAATACAAAGGAAGAAGAATGAGAGATTCTTTTTTAGAGAACAAGCTAGTAAGAAAATGAGACAGAAAGAAACAAGAGTACAAAAAAGCAACTCTGAACAACACAAAGAGCCCTTATCACTCCTCAAGGAGGGTAACAGTGGCGCCATTAAATGATCAAAAAGTGGTTGCCTGTTTCTTCGCCAAACTGTATTTCTCTATATCCAGTAACCTATAAATACATGTAATATTGACCTGAAGGGAAATAAATAGATTTAAGAATTCCATCAGCAATTTGGCATGAGTAAAAAGACTAGGGGACCCTATGACAATGTTCGTCACCTTTGATCAAACAAACAGAAAACCCAAAAGCCAAAATATATGCTTTAATGGCATAACCTATTCCAGCTGGGCTGCAGAATTAAAGAAATGTGTTTGACTTATCAAACTTAATTTGATTCTTCCTTAAATGGAGGCTTCCAAGTATGAGCAAGGTCCATTTATATGGTTGAGAGAGGTTATTGCAACCTAATCTCTCATTATGATATTTAAAGACTGCTTTTTACTTCTTCGCTTTTTACTAATTATAAAAGGAAACTAAAAAATAAAAAATTCAAAAAGTGCAATCTATACAAAGATAATCTTTTAAATAACTCTTTTTGTCAAAATTTCTAGAGTTCCTTTTTATCGAAATAATCACACCACAACCAAAAATGTCACATGTCAAAATTCTATAGCTTTGTCTTCCTTACTGAAACCACTACAAGAAGTTTCTACTGAAGAATAATTCCTTGTTGGGAAAACCAAATAATTCCCTTCAAGGTGTAAAGTGAAAAGTCTCTACCATTACACATATAATATGGGGCGATCCATGAGGTTTCACTTCCTGTTTTGCAAAGAGAAGACATTCCCAGCCTCACGGGATAGCTAAGTTGGCATAAGGCCTTTGGACATATTCCAGAAGTCTTGTGTTCAACTCCTTGGAGTGTCAATCGTTCGTCTTGGGCTTACCGAATACCTGTGATTTTGGGGTGATTGCTGGTATCAGATTGAAATAGTCCTGTTCCAAGACACCCTTTGTTAAACAGGCATACCCAAGTTAAAGGCTTTATGGGGTATTTCAGCTTTGAGTGCCTCATTGGGATAAACTTCTTATGAACCGATGACCATGCAAGAACATTAACTTCTGGTGGAGCCTTAGTCTACTAGACTGGTCTATTTTCCATAATTTTTTTTCCCCTCTTAGGTAAATACTCACAACTACAAATGCCCAAAATGGGGCTTGGATCCTCACCTCTTTTGGAGGGGAGAGGTTATACCACCTAGGCCAATAGTTTGGTGGTAGAGTAGCCTACCTACATAGAAAGAGAAGAAATAGTTTTAGAAAGGAAACAAAAATATGATTTTGGGGATAAAGAACATCTACTGTCCAAATCCAACATCTTGGTTGGACAATGAATATTCGCAAAAGAAGAGTAGTAAACTCGCAATTTCCTAATCATTGAGGTTTATCTTAACCTCGTTGGAGTGCTATGTGTTGCTTCCATGGTCTTTAGGGCTGCAATGGAACTGAGTCAAGACGAGCTTCTAGTTGTTTCCTCGGTCTATTAAAATTAAACAAATGTTCTAGCTCGAATCTATCCTAGAAATAAGTGTTTGAGCTTGTCTTGGTTTCTGGTCAAGCTTGAGATCTGCTCTTAAAATCAAGTTCAAACTCAAGCTAGCAATCCTAATAAACAAGTCCTCTTATGATCATTAAACAAGTCTATGCATGAACTCCTATGGACAAGTATGCTCACAAGGTTAAGGAGTTAAGGTGAAGCAGTTCGACTCGTCAAATTAAATAGCTCTACTTTTTGAAGTGGATCCTTTCACTTTGTTGAAAAACAAAAAAAAAATGAACACTTTTATTATATTCTCTATTAATCTTTGTATACAAAGATCACCTTTATTTATTGGTGAAAGAATACAAGTGATAAATGTGGAAAATATATTGATGGAAGATTCCTAAAATCAATACCATAAATCACTCCGATCAATATTCTATCATAGGCTAAACTTTCTCCTATGATATTCTCATATCAAATATTCTATCAAGGAGTAATTTAAGGGTTCCTATAATAATATTTTCCAACGCACTAGATAAATGAACACGAGCTTGAGCCAATAGTTGTTAAAGGCTTAAGGCGCACTAAGGTGGCAAAGATCTTTTGAGGCTTATGCGCAAGGCACATGCCCGATCAAAGTAAGGCCCAACCATGATAATAATTCATGTTAAGTCTAAGTATATTAAAAGTAATTAAATTATACAACAAAATCTAGTAAATGTTAAAATAAAGGAATTTTTTCAACATAATAATTCAATCGATTAGCTAAATCAACACACACACACACACACACACACATATATATATTCAATTTGCGTATGAATTCAATTAAATCAATGTACAATTATAGCAAACTAATTCTATTTTATTTATTTATTTATTTTAATTTTTACAAGTAAGATTGCATTGAAGAGCACCCTAAAGGGTGACATGGCCCAGAACAACTGCACAATAAGAATAGACTCAAGCTAACCGCAAAACCCAAAAGAATATCCATAGATTTACAATTAGAGCCCTGAACCAAAAGAATAGAGAACCAAGTACATAAAATATAACCACCCCCAAGGAGACTCCACTGCGTCAAGGATCTCCTATTCCTCTCCTTCCACAGTGCCCACCACAAGCAAAGAGGGGTTGGCCGTATCTCTGACTTGGGGTCCCACATGGCAACCAACCCAAGCTTCAATCAAGCTCACCGCAGACTTAGGCATGACCCACTAGATCCCAAACATGGAACAAAGTAAATCCTAGCCGTCGCTAGCTCTAGGACAATGAAGAAGAAGATGATTCACTGTCTCTTCGGCCTGCATGCACATACAACACCAATTGACTATAATCTGCAGCCTCCTTCTCAAATTATGAATGGTAAATATCCTGCCCAAAGCTGCTGTCTAACCAAAAAAGGCCACCTTCAGGGGGACTCGCGAGTGCTGAATTCCTTTCCACGGAAAGGACATCCCCTAAGTATCCATCAAGTGGCAATAGAACGAGCTGACCTCAAATCTCCCGTGGCTCAAACCCGCCCAAAGCAACTCATCTGTCCCTTGACCAGAAATAGACTAATGACTATCTAGAGCTTACATTTCCTGTTCATCTCTAGTTGCATGTTGACCAGCTGTTAATAATTTGAATTCCATACATCCAAGCTACTATCTGATTCTCTTAATATTTTCAATCAAGGAAACTTCCAAAAACGATTTGAGTGCATTAAACATGTAATTTTGAAAAGCCCTAATTGAATGAATATGAACCTCAATTGGTGAGTGCATAATTGAGAGTTGCAATTACCTTTTTGCCCTTGGTAGTTGCTTTAACTTCCGATTCAGCCCCTGGACTAGGGTAACACAACTAAAGTAGCTACTTTAAAAGCTAATCAAAAGTCAAAAATAAAACATACAGATTCCAAGTTTTGAACAAAATTTGTCAACATAAGTCCTATTGATCTAACATCAATTATTTAATTAATACCAAAAATGTTTTATAAAAATTCTAAAAGCTTTTTTAAAATGGGGACGCCTTATATATTGACATTTGACCCTTCATGTTGGCAGGTCATTGCTACCTTTATTGGCCTCAGAGGGGTTGAGCCATCTTAAGAACTACGTCTTTCTTGTCAAACACGATCTGTGAGTAATATCTTACTTAATTGCCTCACCCAATTCATTCTTAGTATATCCTTTGTAGTTTTAAGTGTTTGCTTCCTCATTGGTTTTGCCGATTGGACTAGATTCCTTCCAGTTGTCACCATTTGACAGATTGAGACAATCAATTCTACTACACAATAGACTTCCCAAACTTGCTTACCTTGTATGTTTCCTTAATTTCTGCTGCCCAAGATCTGAACTTCTAAGTTTAATGCTTGCTTACTTGTCTAAAATACAACTTTTGGGGATTAGCTAATTTGGCAAGTCATCGCTCTTTTTATTTTTATAATTTGATAGCACGGATATGAAGTGATACAAGCAAAGTTAAGAACAAACAGGACAAAAATCATGGAAAATAAGAACAAGAGGAATATTAAGAACTTATTCTTACCTTGGTTATAGTAATATGCTGACTTCTCTCCATGATTTTGTATTCTGTTTTTCCCTGGAGTCATTGTCCTAAAAGTTCATCCGATGATCATATTCTTCTATTGTTTCCAATTCCATGATTTGAGTTCTTTTGTGACTTGTGAGGCATGCTACATGCTCGATCACCATTTCTAGTTG
>JAOTQH010000011.1:2977902-2993283 GCA_025631255.1 Cornus kousa | reverse complement strand
GTTTCCATCTGTGCCTGTTCTGCCACAAGAGGATTCTCGAGGAGGATGGGCGCTGTCCCGGATGCCGGAAGAAATATGACTACAATCCCATTGAGGGGGAGGCAACTTTGGATGGAGGCAGCTTGACATTCCGGTTGGCTCGTTCTTGTAGTATGATCACAAGGTCTTAGGAGTATGTTTTCCCTAATATATATGTTGGGTCTCTCCTTTTTGGCATGTCTAGCCTTTTTTGTTTTACCGTTAAGACTGTTTTCATAGTGTAGATGTGAGTGTAGGGATGTGGTTCTGGGCACCCGGTAATTAAGCTGGTTCTCTTATCAGTTTGGTAGTATCTGTGTGGTGCATGTGCTGATGTAGATGACTCATGTTGGCATGTGAATAGACGCGGTGGTATAGAAATTGAATACATCATATTTTGTTTCAGTATTCTCTACTTTCTTTGATTGATTGATGTGTGATATTTATCTTTCAAATATTTAGAATGAGCTCATGAAGGATATTATATTCCATGCATTTGATTTTCTTGGTATGTCTGTATTTGATAGGTTTGTAAATTCCATTTGTTTACATTTCATGCATTCTATCCAATTCTAATGTGGAATTAGTAAATGAGTGTGAGATGAAGATGAATGGTGTGTGAAAAAAAGAAATGAAAATTTGTAAAACTAAGCTGGAATTAGTTTTTGAATTCTGCACCTATAAAAGTATTCTGAAAATCATGACTTGTAATTGTAATGGGTCTTACACAGTGTAACAACATTACAAATGTGAATTTTTTTCTCCACGACTTATCAGTGTAGCGTAAGGGGTAACCATTTTGTCGTATCAGTGTAACGCAAGGGGTAGCCATTTTGTTGTATTAGTGTAACGTAATGGCTGCGCATTTGTAAAGGTTTATGTGTTAAAGTTTTGGAAATTTAAAGTGCTCTATTGGGTAAAGCCTTAGATATTCATACTAGTGTTTGAATCCCGCCTTCACTGGCTTTTTAATTTTTCATTTTTTAAGGTGAGTGGTTTATGGGCAAGAGGAGCATTTCCCCAATTGTTGGACAAAAATAGATAAATAGGATAGCTCTTCTAGACAATTGGCATTTGTTGGACAAAAATAGATAATAGGATAGCTCTTCTAGACTATTGGCGTTATCATCTCCAATTGTGGATTCACTCGACTTATTAAAAAAAAAATATTTTGACTCATTCTATTTTTCGAATCAAGTTTCTCCATAAAGTTTTAGGTATAATAGTTCCCATGTGTGATTGTATTAATCTTAGTGTCTATTTGGTTTGCAGAAGTGTATTGATGACTAGCCCTTTGGGGCTTACATTCTATGGCAATTAACTTATAGTGGAGATTTCCATAACACTGTTAAATTGCTTTAGTAAATAATTGCTAGCTTAATTTTTAGTTTTATTTTTCAAACTCCTTATCTTTAATAACTTGATTCTTTTTGCTTTTGTAATTCTATTTTAGGGGTGGTGCGGAAATTTTTTATTGCTTTGTCATATGTTCTAGTTGGGATCTCAAGCTACAATGTTGTCTTGATATGTGGTACATCAGGCTAATTGTTTGGAACCCGCTTTCCTCCATAAGCATTTTTATTGTTTCAATATATGGTCCGTTTACTCTTTTGAAATTTGTCGGTAAATGACTGCTGGGATCTAAAAAATTAGTTATACTTTGCTTTATTGGACTTGGTGGCCTAAATTTTTTTTCTTTTTCAATCATCCCAACATATGGCTCGCGGAAACATTACTTATATTGTTTCACTACAAGCTGCTCCATACATGGTTCACTTGCTCAAACCCTAGCTTGCTCATTGAATTTCGTTACCTACCTATTTGGTTTGTAGAATCTTTCTTATATAGCCATTTCAGATATTTTGTTCATAGCTCTTGATATACAATTTTGAACTTGCACCTTACACCACTGTGCGCTCTGTTTGAAGGTTGCATTGATACACTCACCATATTTGTTGACATCTGATTTGGTTATAGCGTACAATTGAATGGTACTTTGATGGTTAATATCTAGGCTACAAGTCCTAAGTGAAGCGAGGAACTTACATTTCCATGCTACCTTAAGAATTATGATGATTCTACAAAAATTGGTCTTGTAAGAGCTTGATTTATCATGCAATTTGTTTTAAGTCGGTATATAGTTCAGTAGTGATGCCTGTATATAATTGGAAATGTGGATAACTTAAAAGAGTACTTAGTTATCGATTTTTTATGTGATATAGGTAAGAAGCCTGTACCCTTTTTTGTTATTTTGATAGGTAGAAGCCTATACCTTATGTTGAACAATCCTCCTGTCTTTGAATGCGATATGACATGACCGCATTTGCTTTTGGATATGTCAGTGTCATGATATTTGTTGCTAATTTATCTTGATGTATGATTTGGTACATGCCTTGCTTGGGATCACGTTTGGCTATCGTTGGTATTGAGTTTTTCTTGGTGTTTGCCAGCGAAATGGGCCTTCTGCTGTCTACATCTTTCCCAAACCCCTATCCAGTGAAGGGAAATAGTATTGAGTTTTTCTTGGTTGCATGTTTTTGGACGGCTCGGGCAATGATAGGTTTCACTTACCCGCCGATGGGTACTGTTCAAAGCTCATTTCAGTCTCTCTCTCTGTGTCACCGGAAAGGCTGCAGCGTAGTTTGTATCATACTTCTATTATAGAACTTACTCTATATAGTTGGAATGAACTTTGCCGCTTCATTTGGTTTTATGGATTTCATTTGGTTTTATGGATTTTATTTGGTTTTAGGTATATTGTTTGCTTGGCAAATATCTTTTTTAAGACATTAATCCAGGTGTTGATTGGTTGCTAGTGTTGAGGAAGCATCTATCCGAATTTTTGAACATACTTCAGGTATATGGACTAAATGCTTTTGTAATGTTGATTTAACATATATTTGGACTCTCAATATTAAGCTTCCTTTATGTGTTTATAGCTTATTTCTGACTTCCAGTTGTTTCACATCAAGCCTTTTCTCGGTATTGGTCAATCGCAGTATTGGTTGTCTGGAATTACTATGATGGTTAGTTAGTCAGTGAGGCTACAATGATCCTGGATTCATTAGGCGATGGGATGCCCTGTAAATATTGATCATAAAATTCTCATTCATTAAGTCGGGTAGTTTTTATTTTTTATATTTTTCCTTATGTTCTTAACTAATTGTGTAGAGTATTTCCCTGATAATCTAATTGTACCATTGCTATTGATATCGATTGGCCTTTATAAAACCTGATATTGATTTGTTGCTTGAGTTGCTGAAGGCCATTGATGGATAACCCTTCTTTTGGCTAAAAGATCTTGGACCTAAGAAGGGTTTGTTAGAGACAAGTTTTGTTTATTAACATTGTGTCGCATGTGCATTAAATGCTCTTGTTAATTGTTAACTTAAAATGTTTCTTTTATTTTTTGAAATTGCTTATTTACTCCGTCTCTGTTGGATTTTTGAACAATTTTGATGTTCTATTTTGTTTTTCATTATTTATCTATTCATATTTTAAAAATAACATTTTACTCTATTATATTAAATATGCAGCAAAATTCAATATATGTTGCCAAACTAAACTTAATAAGTAAAATATTGTTAGTTATGCAAATTTCTTCTCAAAGTTAGTGTTGTAATTTGTCAAAGTGTCTTGATGACATCTCTTGAAGACATGGCAGAATAAATCCTAACCGACTCTCTCATCTCTTTTTGTGTTCTAGTCCTGTTAGCTTATTGTGTGAGCATTGCGGCCAAGAATCTCGACTGTCTGCTGACCTGAACTTGCAAGTTGAGAAGCAGTAGTAGGGGCGTTAAAAGCGGAGCTTTTTGTAGTGCTAGCAGGAATGCAATCATAGGGTCCTTATCTTGTTTAGTTAGGTAGGTGCACATCTTCACCAGCCCCCCTAAATTTTAAATGTACTAAACGCATAAATGACCTTAATAGGAAGGAGAGCATAAAACTCTCTCTCTCTCTCTCTAAAGAAATGATTCTAGGAACTATAAAGTTAATTAATACTTCCCCAATTAATAGTCTAGATGCAAATACAAAACAAATCACTTGTAATAAAAAGAAAATTTTTATGAGAAAAGAAGAGGTCGAATGCTTAGTAATACACATGGTGCTTTCAAAAGATACTAAATATTGGTATTTCAATAGTTCTAGGCACATGAAGAGGTTGTAGGCTATGGAACAGTAAAATTTCCTGGAATTCTAGAGTTAGAAGGCGATTGTTATGTAGATGAGCTAAATGATAATTAATTAGTACTAGTCAACTACGTGATAAACAACAAAAAGTCTATTTCACATACGACGAATGTGTAGTAATAGACAAGGAATGAAATAGTACCCAAAAAGGAACAAGGTCAATAGGCAACTGTTATATCATATACTTAGAACCTACATTAGTGTTTTATAGTGTTCAAACTGATCCTATAATGCTATGGTATAGGTGATTTGGTCATGTGAACTATAAAAATTTTGTGAAAATTTTCAAACATCATCTAGTTAGAGAATTGCCTAAATTTAACAAATCACTTGCTGGGGCGTGTGGTCCATGCCTGGCTCCTCTAGAGGTTTGATTGAGGCTTGGAAAGGCTGTTCTGTAGGAGCTCACGCTCGAGATGCATGGAGGGCTACGCCTCTTTGCATTTGGTGGTGCATTTGGCTTGAGAGAAATAGAAGATACTTTGAGGGAAAAGAGTCCCCTATTTCTGTTCTGAAATTCTCTATTGTTTCCACTCTTTTTTGTTGGGTTTCGGGTAGAGATTATAGATCTATTGAGGACATAGTTGTTTTTTTAGCCTCTTTGAAGGCTTAGTGTTTTTTGCTTCTTGTTGTTCCCTTGGGATGCACTCCCCTTTTGAGCACTTTTTATACAATTCTTACTTATCATAAAAAAAAAAAAAAATTCGTTCGAAAAACCAAACCAATGTCTGAGATAGTTTGGGTGTAGAATGTTGCATCTGCTGTCGACAACTAATAATTCAGTTTTCTAAAGATCAATGTAAATAGTATTCTTTTGGGAGGTCAAACTTGAGTTATGTGGAAGCATCTTTTCAGGTTGTCAAAGCTTAAAGACCCTAAACACCACGTGGGAAACGAGGATTGGCAATATCATTGTTGTATAGGCAAACGATTGGCTTGTCAAATAGCTCGTCCAGGCTGATTGAACAACCAGATGAGCTTAATTCTCACTCATTCAAAATTCTATGCTCTGCGAGTTGTGCTGGAACCAAGCTTGGTCGTCTTTGTTGGCTTGTGTATGTAATTATTTGCTAGGTCTGTAGGGCTTAACTTGGAAATTAAAGCTACAATCGAGGGCAAAGAGGTAATTTTAACACTTGCATGTGCACTCACCATTCTGGTTCATGTTCTCATGCATTCATTCAATAAAAAAATCTTAATGATAGAAGGACAGGGCATATCAATTGATCAACGGAGCAAGCTCGACATTCAGAAGGCCTATGGTTATGATCATGTGAGTTGGAGCTCGTCTTTATTTGATGGAGAGGATGGGGTTCGGGGAGTGGTGGAGGTTGTGGATTGAGTTTTGCATTTACTCGGTGAGATTCTCGGTTTTTGTGAATGGTTCTTTGACTGGTTTCTTCTTGCAGGGGCTGAGGCAGAGGGACCCACTATCCTTTTTCTTGTTCATCATTTTGATGGAGGCTCTCTGCAGGTAAGTGTGGAGGGCAGTGGGGTTGTCCTTCACCAGAGGATTTATGGTGGGCAATGACTCTGCTGGTTGTTTGCAAATGACACTTTACTTTCCGTGGTGCAGACAATTTTTAGTTAAGATATTTGAGGGGTGTTTTGATTTGTTTTCAGGCAGTCCTGGTCTGAAAGTCAATGTGGGGAAGAGTGTGTTGGTTTCAGTGGGGGAGGTTGCAAAGATCTGTTTCCTGGCTGACATCCTCGGCTGCGGAGTTGAATCTTTCCCTATTTTGTATTTGGGTTTGCCTTTGAGGAGAAAGGGTTGATGGGGGAGAAGATATTGGGTGTCGGGCATGCCATGTCATTGGTATTTGACTCTAGATAATCTGTCGCGTTTGGGGAGGATTCTGGCTCTGGATAATATGAGGAAGAGACAGGTTGGTTATTGTTGGTGCTGCATGTTTAACAGAGATGAAGAGTCAGTAGATCATCTCCTGTTGTATTGCCTTATGGCTCGGGATAGTGGAGGCTTGCTTTTGGCTTGTTCAGGGTCCAATGGGTCGTGCCTCGATTCTGGAGAAGCATGATAGAGGCTTGGAGAGGTTGTACAGTGGTCTCCCAAACCCATGGCTTTTGGAGGGTGGTGCCTTTGTGGGTTTGGTAGTACTTGTGGATGGAATGGAATAGGAGATCCTTTGATGGTGGGGAGACTCCTATTGGGGCGTTTAAATTCTCTTTTAATTTTTTTTTTTTTTTCATTGTCAATCCTTGGGGGAGATTGGATAAATTGAGAGTTTAGGGGCCCTATTTGTCCTAGTGTAGCTTTTGCAAGATGCGTTCCCCGTTTGAACACTTTTCTAGTAGAACCGTACTTGAACCAAAAAATATATATATATATCGTCTCTCTTTTTAATCTTGACTCCATAGGATTCTAAACTTTATTATATAAGGACCACGCATGTTCAGAAAACCAAGGAAAGCAATCTCTGAGCATTCTTAGAGCATCCTAGAGTGCATTCTAGTAGTTCTTTGCTAGAATTTTCTTTCTTTCATACTTCAACACTGACACGCTGAGAATATGTTCATGAGGTGTTACTTATCAATATATATATATGTTCATTAGATATTGGTCATCAAATTTGTTGTGCTAATGGAGAATTCAGTACCAAAGTTTTCTGATACGACGAGCACGAAGCTTAGTTGACTACTCATGGAGATCAGTGTTCTTAAGGAGTGGATCTATTGACAAACCAACACCTAGATACAAGAATCGAGGGCTTGGCCTTAGTTAGTGACCTAGGAAGCAAGAACATGCCTAAAATGGCAAAGATTCTGTTTATCAATGTGCTTAAGGAGTGGATCTATTGACAAACCAACACTTAGATTCAAGAATGGAGGTCTTGGCCTTAGTTAGTGACTAGGAAGCAAGAACACGCCTAAAAAGATAGAATCTGTGTTGGACACCGACACGCGCCGGACACCTACAACTGTCGGGCATGCCCCGACACGTGTTGGACACACCAAAAAAAATGTGTCTAATATATATATATATATTAATATTAAAAAAAAAAAACACCACAAAGACATTGTGGACACGCGTCCGACATGCCGTGAATACGTGTCCAACACGTGTGTCCCATTCTTGGAGATTTTTTTATTTTAATTTTTGATATGCAAGTCATGCTTGGGTATTTTTAAGAAAGTAGTAGAAAGAAAGGTGGGTTGAGGTGTAAATATGAGGAATTGTTTAATAACTTTTAGTTATATGTTAGTCATTACATAATTACTTAAAAAAAATTGTTTTATAAAACACAATCAGATATTTATGTTTATATTTTAGTTCAAAGGTTCAAACTCTTGCACGATCATCTTTGACTCTCTCTTGTTCTCCCATCAAAAATCTTCGTTTCGGTGGATGGTCTCTCTCTCTCTCTCCCTCTCTCTTCTTTATTCTTCTTCACAAACCCTAGATGCTTCTTTTTTTCCTTTCACAACAAAATTCTTTTTGTCTCTTTTTCCTCTTGTTTCCATTAACTTTTCCTCTTCTATATATTCTTATCTTTATTTTTAACCAAGCCTAATTCTTTTTTCTAAAAAAACCTTAATCCTCTTTGTTTTTTTTTTTCTCTTTCTTAACTCTTTCTATCATTCTTTCTTTTTTTCCTATCACAACACAAATTTTATTTTTCATTATTAGGTTAATAAAAAATCACACACACACACATATATAATATTTATTATTCGTTGTGTCCCCGCCATCCTTGTGTCCTAATTTTTTAGGATTTGCGGTGTCCGTGTCGAGTTGCATCCATGTCCCGTATCCATTTCCGTGCTTCTTAGGTCATGAGAAATGGTAACTAGGGGCTTTCTAGGATTTAGAAAACTTGTCAACCTAATTGTGTTATATTTTTCTTATAGTGGATTTGATCTGTTTGGTTTAGGTTCCTTGGTTTTACCACGTAAAGATACATGTTCTCATTGTGTGGTTGTTTACTTTCCTTTACATACTTTTATATGCCTGCAACCATGATGGATGCCACGAATTGCATGCTTTTTAGTTAGTTTAGTTTTGAATTGTTGTTATATAAGTTAAAATAAAAAAATGAGTTAAAAGCAGCTGATTAAGTAATTATGAACTATTCGTCCTTCCTCTGGGTCTGGATCACGGCCTTGCGCTACTCCATATTAGCACCTTGGATTGAGCTCTTAAACCCTCATTTTCAATGTCATTTTCCGTATCTGTGTTGTTTCTTATGTGATCATAACAAATTTGTGTTGTTTCTTTTGCAGTGTTATTTTATAACAGGATTTTTTTTTTTTTTCCTAGCAATTTTCATTTTGACTCTTATTAAAGAGCATGAAATTTTAGCTTTGTTCATGTCGCTGTAGCATACAATTTGTTAGTTGAGCTGAAAACTTGGGACTTGATTTATAAATATATGCTTCGACCCTCAGCTTTGATTTGTTATGGAATCAATGTTCCATCTTCCATATTCAAATTTTCACTAATAAATTATTTTTCTTTGATCATTATAGATTGAAGTGATAATGAAATTTGAAGAAATGTGCTTGGAGTCTGCTAAGGAATTTTCTCCGTTATTTGTACAGGTATTTTTATTCTTATTGGATTAAAATGGTTTATGCAATGCATTATATGTGTCCATTAAACTAAATGATGCTATTGTTCTCTCGTGCTAATACCTGGTTGGCTGGTTAAATTTTGTGCTTCTGTATGACAACTTTTTGTTCCAAGAAGTGTATTTTTTTTTATTTTTTTTTTCATAAATGATTTATCAAAACTACACTTTGAATATTACTCTATGTCATGCTTAGTGGCTTAATTTTACATAGCTGGTCCAAGACCAGAAAAGGAGGGGTTTTTTTTTAGGGAAACTTCCATTTGGTCTTTGTAAACATATTTAATACTAGTATAATCTCTCTCCACCAAATCTGTACTGTTACCTCATGTCAGAGCAAACATATGCTAGAATATTGGTTGATTTCTCTCATTTCACTTGTCGATGAGATTGCAAAACCTCGTCTTTTGCTTCTTGTTTAAAGGATTCGGCCTTTTATAATATATGCTGCTAGAAATCAATCATCCAGGTTAGTATGATCTAGAGTACAGACATAGCCAACCAATTTGTACTGCAAAGTTTTAAAATAACAAGAATTATTCAGTGAAAGCATTATTGACCACAAAAGCAGCAACTCTCTCTTCTTTTTTTCCCGTTTTATTGATACGCTAGATTTTGAAACTCTTTTAGATCCCAAGCAGCATGTATTCCTCATGCTTTATAATTTGATTATTGACCCAAACTATCTTTTACCATTTCTTGATGTAGTGGTAAAAGTTAGGTTGTCCACTGTGGGAACGTTGAGAGCTGTCAGTTTGTGCAAATTTTGCCAGTGGTTTGAATTGTCTGCAGTTACTTGTACCATTACACTTGATTAATGGGGCCATGTCGGGAAATGACCTATATCTTTTGGGCAAAAAGTATGTGTTAGGTCAATATGACTTATGTTGGCATATTTTGTGAATAAAAAATTGACTTAATTATTTTTATTTTATTTTTTTGTTTAGTTAGAATTTTCAAAAGTAAGTGTCTGGTAGTTACATCTTGGTTATGGTTGAAGATGGAATCGAAGCTTCACTCAAGGGTGAAAGCATAATCTTCTATGCCAATGATATAAAGGTAAATTGACACTCTTATGCATTCACAAAAATTAGGGTTCATATGTTCATAATTTAGGGTTTTGAGATTGATGACTTGAAAACTACCTTTTCGACCAACGGGCCTGTGGCCTAGCGGTACAAGGCTTCTACTTCCCAAAGGGAGGTCAGGGGTTCGAACCTCAGTGGAGGCAGTGTGTGTGAGTTTCCCAACTAGGAAAAAAAAAAAAAAAAAAACTACCTTTTCGGGAATTTTTCTATCTATTGCAGAATATTTCAATTGATCCAGATACTGGTTTTATACTGGAGTCATGTCAATCCAGCAGCATGTGTCTCTATCAATCGAGGTGTTCGAAACAGCAGTTTCCTTTTTTGGGGCTAGGTTACATGGACCCTTCAAAAGTATCTAACACTTTTGATTGGACATGCACATAAAAAATATGTCAAATAATTCAACTATATTAAATGCAGTTTCCGTTTTTAGGATTATGTTAAATGGACCCTTCAAGAGTATCCGACACTTATGGTTGGACATGCACATAAAAAAAATATATCAAATGTTTCAGTTGTATTATATTATTGTTTCGAAGTAAGTGAAATGCTTATTTTACTCAAAAAACAAAAATTAAATAATATGAATTGTTTTTCAGTCTTTGTGTCCTTCTGTATAGGGATTTGACACGTTCAATTCTTAGATACATACTTGTACCCTCAAACGCACCAAAGTCCATGTAACACATGAATATTTAGCATTGTCCCCTTTTCTTTCATCACACCCACAATCATGCAGTCACACAAGAAAAAGTAGAGCAGAGGCATACTATTTTTACCTAGAAAATCCTGAACATGAAAAGACCACCATCCTTATTCATCTACTAGTGCTACATGATAATAAAGTTACAACTAGATTAATAGCTCTGAGCCTCTCACGACCTATAACTCCTAGTTACCTCTTGACACAAACTGACACAAAACTCTCCACTCAAGTCTTTACATTGTCCATCCCCTAGTCAACAAACTGCACTCCTTGTGAATTTGCTTTTCTAATGGTTGTTCATTCTTATGCTCAGATGTCTCAATGGATTTGAATTGTCTCAATATGCTTGATGAATACCCAATCACATATAATAGTGTCTAATAATACCATAGATTGTGTAATTAAGAATATCACTATCTCTCTATATGATTAGATGTTTCAAATCAAAACCTAAACTAACTATAACCTCATACTATAGCCAATATTGGTAGGCGATATGTTTTGGTAAGTTAAATACTTGTAGAATTCTACTTTGAGTGAGTTTTAAAAAATATAGGTCTGAAGGGTTTGATGGAAACTTTGATCCACACATACTGGACAAATTTTGATCAATAGAACTATCAATCAAGGCATTCTGGATTTTAAAATAGTTCTTTAGAAAAAATTATTGAATGATTGACACTTCAACTGGTGCTCTCAAGATTTTATCCCAGTAACATAGACATCCTATCAATTGATCGACCATTCAATTGATAGTCTCTTGACAATGTTTGATTGACCTCTCCTGTTTTCCAACAAAACACGGTTCCGAAAAATGTTGAAATCCTTTACATTTGAAAAGCCATTTTACAAAAGCATGTTCTAAACAAAACTTTGAGCTTCCAAAATTAATATTTCTATGGGTCAAGGAAGATTTTCTGATGGTGTGCCTCTTGGAATCTCTAGTACTTTTAACTTTATTATTGTATTCCAAGCTGAGTACAACATCCTTATGAACCCATTTCACATGTTAGGCTGGTTTATTCGACGGCTCCCTAGTCAGTGTTATGCATGATTCCTTTATAACTTCTTTTTTGTTCAAGAAACCCCTGGAAATGAATCTGCTAATGAAGGGTAGATGTTCAGTCAAGATGAAGAAACTTAAGATATAGTAGCATCTCATGGTTATTTTGGCTGATTGATGTTCCAAAATGCTAGTTTGAACGACTCATATACCTAACACGACTATGTCAATTTACCTGTACCCTAGATATGTGATTGAGGACTTGGATTTCTTGCTGTGTCCTTAGCAAATCTTTGTCAGCATTTGTCTTCAGTGGTTGTACTCATATGACTCTTTGGCACATCACAGCAATTTTTGAGTAGAAATTGCCAACACGACTCATATACCTAACATGCAGTAGAACATCCAATTTGGGGTAAAAGGAATAAGCAGCATTATTGCAATAACAGTCCTTATGTTATAATCACGTGGAGGATTTCAAGTGCTAATGCATGTATGATCAAGGACCTCTAGAAAAATTTACGAGCATCCTCTTCTGGTTCTCTATGCAGATCAGCATAGTACCGGTGTTTCTTTCACACCAAAGGGCCAAGATAGTCCCAGTAACAAGCATCTTAGAAATGGGCGTTTTTAAGAATATGTTTTCTTATAACCTTCAAACTATAGCTCAACTTAGAGTAGAGAAATGGGGATGATTCCAGTTGAGTTTTACATTGAACCAGTTCCAAACTGACTTCACATAGCTGCAAGAAAAAAAAAATAGACGATCACCTGATTGCCCACTCCTCATACTGTTATTACAAATCACATCTAACTGAAAGGCATGCTCCTGAAGATTTGAAATAATACTAATGCCACTGTTAACTTTATTTTTCAAGTATTATTTTAAAGATTCATAAAATCTGACCTTCTGATACTTTGACAAACTTAGGTATGATGAATATTTGTAAAAAAATAATAAAAAAATTAAATAGCAAGAAAGCGTGACATTTATAATGCTACAGAATAGAATATATGTGATCCTTATTTCCTGCATCAAATCCCTCACAAACTAGACCTTTGAAGTCACATGTAAATTATAAACAGAAATATACAATGAAATTTATTATTATTTTATTGCTGTTCAAATTCATTGTGATTTCCTGTTCCAATTAAAGCTTTCTTACATCCAAAGTTGGAATTAGCATTCTCAGCTACAATCTGTAAAACTATCAACGTTGACTCGACAAGTTTATCTTACCTTTTGTTTTAGTAGATGCATTGAATCTGTACTTCTTCTTCACTTGCCTTTACTTGGTTGAGGGTGCAAATACTGTCATTTCTTTACTATTAGATTACTTTCTCATGTTTAAACTTTTGATAGGAAGCACCTCTAATTGTTTGAGATCCTAAAGGATCTATGTGGTGTCATATTCGATACAGTTGCTTATAGAATAACTTTAGGTGTCCCAAATTTACATTTAGTAGGATCATGTCACGATTAAGCAAAAGTGGAATGTCTAGCAATGAATTATCTAGTGATTGTGGAATAAAATTGTTGCTCTAAAATAGCATAATTGGATGATCTTTTATATTGACTACATGCTTGTTGAAAACTGCCCAGGATTGTTATGGTCTTTTGCATTCCCATTCATGACAATATAATTTTTCAAGAAGGTTTGGTTTTTTCTAGGATGTGGTGCTCGTTTCATATGCAGTAGGTTTGAAATATGTCAAGAATAGGCAATGCTTCTTTGTCTGGCAGCAGGGAAGATGTTGAACAAAGCACTGCCTTACTTATTGTGGCTTCAAAGAAATTCTATGATGAACTTTTAGAAATTTTTGTGGTCATTAACTTAACCTTTGGTGTCATGTATCTTTATATGATGTTGAGTTTATGAGCATTCATACACTGGTTATTTTCCTGATCTGATCGTTATCATTTTCCTCGACAGATTTTGCATCTTCTGTACGACAAAGATATTTTACAAGAAGAGGCTATTCTTAACTGGGCATCTGAAAAAGAAGGGGCAGATGAATCTGATAAAATTTTTGTTAGGCAGGCAGAAAAGTTCATTCAAGTAAGCGTTTTTTGTACTTTTTTCACTTTCAATACTTGGTATGTTAATTACAATATGTCATGCAGCATGTTGTTTTAATTGCATGTTAATTTGACGTCTTCTCAGTTCTCATTGTGTGGACAATGATGAGTTCTCTATCCTCTAATTTTCATGTTGGCACCTTCTGTATATTCATGATGTCTTGTTTATGTGTGTGATAAATTCACACCTTAGGAAACAAATAAATAAAAAAAAAAATAAAAAAAATAGGAAGCTTACTTCTGATCATCAGCTTGCAACTAGAATGTTAGATTCTAGTCCTCGGAAGTTGGAACCCTAACATCCCCCACCCCGTCCCACAAAACCCTCCCTTCTCTCCTGACAGGTAAGTATAACGCGGCTTGTTTTGGATTTCAAAATTATTACTCAGTCTGAAAGTTCAATTAGGATCCATGGTTCTAAGACAGTACACTTTTGACATGGTTTGGAATTACTTGATTTTGTGGAATCTAGTTTGCCTCGCATTTTCTCAATCAACAGCTGCCATGTCCCTTTCATTTGCAGACTGCAGAGAGCATGTTCGACAATATCCCATTTTTTCGAGCTTTCATTGACGTCAGTTTAAACTTACAAGCTAGGCTCAATCTTTTAATCAGAAATAAACCAATAGTATACCATTCACTCACAGTATCTCTTGTGGAATAAATATTTACGTGATTCGGAATAGGAATTGAGTAATCACTCAGTCCGTGGAGTCGAACAAAATTTGGATGTTGATATGACACCAATATAATTAAGGAACACAGTGAAGAACCATGTACCCTATCCCTCGTATCAATTTTAACGAAATAAACTTCTATTTTCAGCATTTTATATGTTTGTTAACCATGTCAACACTGTTTATCCCTGGCTAGCTACTTATGATATTTATTTTAAACAGAAAATTTAATGTGTCAGGCTTGCCTTATATGCGTGTTAGTTCTCTAGTTGTTGTTTCTTTTTCACCCTCGCGGATGTTAGTACTGTATTATAGCATTCTCAACTTTGTGTATGAATCGGTGCAGTGGCTGAATGAGGCATCGGAGGAAGAGGGTTGAGGGAATGAAGAAATTCATGCGCGGATCCGAGCTGGTTGATGGATGCTTTTTACAAGAAATATTGCATCGTATCGGCAATGTGTTGTGTCATCATACTGGTGCTGTATGTTTTACCAGACTAGAGATTTTGTCCGTGATTAGGGAATGTAAATGATTTGTCCCATCCCCTTTTGCAGAGAACAGTGAGCAGGCAGACTATAACTGGTATTTTTTATTTTTTTTTTTGTTAAACGACTGGGGATAGAAAAAAAAAATGATATGTGAAAGGTAATTCCTTGTAACTTATTTGATGTGGATCAAAGCATATGAGGAAAAATTTATAATTTTAATCATGAGAATGCATTTGTGATAATAAGAGATGTAGTATTTTTTTTTTTAATGTTGGGAAATGCATAATATTTGATATATAATTTAAGAACTTGGATCGTATTTTATATTTTCAAGGAAAAGAGATTGTTTTAACTTAATTAAGTATCTTAATTTTTTTTTTTTTTAAAAAAAAAAAAGAAAGAAAAAGAAAGAAAAGAATAATAACAAAATATAATTTATTTGAAATTATATATATTCGATCACAAAATCATTTTAGACATTTACATTTTTCTAGAACTTGGGACATTTATCAAAAAATATATATATATATATATATATTGAAC
>JAOTQH010000011.1:2956656-2967825 GCA_025631255.1 Cornus kousa | reverse complement strand
CTAATATCAATCGTAGTTTTTTTAATAATTTACAAAAATATTGTTCGATTGAAAAATATTGCCGTTGAACAAATATAACCGTTGCAAATATAGCCGTTTAGGAAAAGTTAAAAAATAATAATAATAATAATAATAATTTTAATTTTTTATTATTATTTTTTTAGAGAGCGAAAATTCGAAGAACCTGATGGAATGCATATTTCTGGAGAGCGAAAACTGCTGACGTGGCTCTTGGAATTGCTGATGTGGCTCTTGGAAAAGCTGATGTAGCGTTTTTAGAGAGACGAAATTTGAAGAGGCTGGTGCAGATGCTCTCACTCACCAATCACACTCATGTCATCTCACCAATCACATCCCACAGTTCATAATTTTGGCCCCACACACACCATGCACTGTTGCATCTTCTACTAATATTTAATGGGGGTGGAGTGGTGAAGAAGGATATAGTAATAAGATGATTAGAAGGCAATTTTGCCTTTAAATAGAACTGTAGTTACGTTAGTAGTAAAATGCACTTAACAACCCCTATAATATTTTTATGTTACATCTCAACTACTGTGTGTACAAAAAAATAAAAAATTGCTCGGTATATAATAAATTTCACATAACACATTAAAGTAATACATTGATCAAATTATCTTTATATACATAATTTTTATATTATTTTTAAAAAAGTAAAGTGCATTTAATACTCATATGTGATAACATTCTTATAATGCATATCAATCCCCTTATGTACACAAAACACACTGAATTTTAAAAAATATGAAAATAAGTTACATTTGACTCGTTAAAGTTAAGTTGAAGATGATGCCATGAGAAGTTATTGTAGACAATGAGAATTCAAAGAAAGAGAATACACTGCTTAGAGGGAAATATAGAGAGAACAAGTTACAAAAAACAAAAAAGAAGAAGAAAGAAAAAGAAAGAAGCAAGCCTCGAAATTGGGTTAAATAGAATTGATGTGTACTTACTAACTAACCCTACTACATAAAGCAAATATACATAATAAACACCCTCTGGGTATTTTTGAAAAAGTAAAAAGGCAAAATAGATACAGTATATTACAATTACTTTATACCAGATTTTGAGAAAGTGATTTAAGGAGGATTTTCACATAAATTTTAAGATTAATTACATAGACCTCCCTTATGATTTATCATAATGATTGGGACCTCCCCTAAAAATGAAATTAACTTATACGGACCTCCCTTCCTAGCGACGAACCATCAAATGCGTTAACGAAACATGTCTAATTTACTAAAATGCCCTCACATTGCTATTTTAAATTACTGAAGTGCCCAAGGTCTTCTTCCCCCTTCCTCTCTAATCTCTCTCTGCATATCCACTTTTGGGGGCAAAGACTTTGCCACAACTTCTCTGGGCCTCTGTATCCGTGTAAGGCTTCTTGACGTATAGGCCATATTTTCACTTCAAAGTATATAATGGCTGAAGAGTAAATCACAGTAGAAATTCAGCATATTAACTCTTTTTCTCTATTGGTATATCTATCTCTCACTCTCTCAGCGTCTAGTTAGTATTATACCTACCTCTATACTCCACTTAGTAAACCACCACGCTCACTAACAAGTGTCATCATAGGCTCGTGCCGTTTCGTCGGTGCCTCCGTCGGCAGCAACGTAAACTTCCCATCGAACTTGTACAAAAATTACAATGTACCTTGTTGTACAAACTTTATATGTAAACACTCGCAAGCGCACGAATCTTTGCAGATAGGGCTCCCTTGTAAGGGTGTCGTACCCAAGAAACTTGTGTTAATGAAGTTGTTAACAAATTTCTCAAATCCTAAATGAACTTGAATTAAAACAAACAAGTTTGAATTGGATTTTATCTAAATGAACTAAGTAGAAAATTAAATAAAAAGCAATAATTAAATTAGAGGGAGAAAATAAGAGAGAACTAGGGACATGATTTTACCACTAACGTCGCACTACAAGTCAATTGCATCAATTTATTGGAGATATATAAAACATGCATAAGGAATTAATCATGACTACAAGCACATATTAATTCAGTTAGAAGATAATATAAATTAAAGCTAAGCATGGACTATATTCAATTAGCATAAACCATTTACTTAATTACTCTACTCTAGGGTGTAGTATGGTCTATCTTTTCTAGGCATAATCCATCAAATCCTAAAATTATATTTAGTGAAAAACCATTACATAACCATCTTATTCACAACTACAAGAAGTAAATGAGTTGTGTTCACTTCTTCATAGTTGAAGAAGACATCTTCGCCGCCATGTATTGATCCCTTCTTTTTTCTGAATTCTTCTCCTCTGGTCTCAGCCTCAAGCTCTTCTGTATGATCCTCCCAATGATGTAGAGAACTTCCTTTAAATAAGAGAAGATCGGCTCCAAAGTTCCCTTTTTCATAAAGAAGACATACATGAAAATTCTGCCAAACAAGGACTTCAAAATTCATACAGATTTCCAACCCAGTTTTGACAAGGTAAAAAGTTGTTTTATGAAATCCTTGTGAAATACAAAATTATACCTCTTCGAATTTCCTTTCAACCTTAGCATGAATTTAGCTGTTTTAACACTCGAGGAGAGAGATACAGACAGATCATCAAAATGGGTTCAAGTTACCAACTTTGGAGAAAGTTTCTTAATTGAAGAAGGATTCTTCTTTTTCTTCTTGTTTCCATTCTCATCAACTTGTGGCTTTTCTTGGACTCTTTTCTAAGTCTAATTAGACTCAGATCTTTATCATAGTTCGGTCCAATGGATGTGGTCTTTTAAAGCTCGAAATCACTGGGCTTGACTCATATTTTCATTAAAGCCCTAGAATAAATAAAAATAATAAAACAATGTAAAATCACAAATAAAATTACTACTAAGAGAATAGAACATGGACGTTAAGGGGTTAAAATGTATAACATTCAGCACTAACATACCTTTAGGCTCGTCGGGTGGGTTTTGGACTGGGTACTTGACTACGCGTTTGTAGGTGGTGTTAGGGAGAGATTGATGTGGGTATTCTTGGGTTTGTCTCGCCGGAAAAAAATGGTTACTAAGAACCAAAATCCATATGGGCTTTATATGCTACATTTTGTGTTTATACATGCTATATTCTGAAAGTGGATGGCTTTAAAGGTGAAAACAGAGGTTGCCAGAATGATTCGCCGAGGGGTGTAAATCGTCGGTGGTGGCGATAGTGGTGGTTTATAACATTATGTAAATATAATATAGAGAGAGAAAGTGAGTAGAGAGTGAGAGAGGATATGGATGAAGGGTAATATCATAATTTCAATTTATTCAATGAGTGACATTAGCAAAATTCGTCAGCGTTGACTGTCACAGAAGAAAGGTATATGTAGGTTAGTTTCATTTTCAGGGGAGGTCCGTGTAATTTATGAAACCAAAGGGAGGTCCTGTAAACTATAAAGATTTTTATAGCACATTTTTATTAAATTAGGAGGGAACTTGTTTCTCCAAGTAATATATATATAGAGAGAGAGAGTAAGGGTGTTAAGTGCACTTAATGTTGGGGAATTTGCACGTAAATTACAAGACTAATAATATAACACATCAAATTTATATTTATACAAAATGAATAATACATCAAAGAATAATACACCAACATGAATAAACAAAAGTTTCATCAATCATGAATAATACATCAAATTGAATGAGATACAAGTATAACAAAAATTCATAGAATTTAAACAACACAAATAACTCAACAATATAATATTTACTCAATTATATAAATTAAGAAAAAAACGATAATAATAAAGTAAGTTAGAAAGAACCCTGGATAATAAGAAGCATACGAGTACTATCATAAAATTGTACGACCTCTTTACGTGCATGTGATAGCGGTCCAATACGACTCCAATGTACAACCCATATTCGTCGGTGGTCTTCTCCAGGCATGCCCGAAAAAAGAAACAAAGTTGTATGAGTCTTGTCTTCAAAGTTGTCTCCAAATACGATATAAAATACTCTCTGTAAATTCTCTAAGTATTAAGAGAAAAATGATAACCTCGCAGCCTTATTCCATTATACACTTAAGTATGGCGCCCAAAAGTGTCATATACTAAGTATGGTACCAAGATGTTTTTGTAAGCTTTCACCATGTAACTCTTTTGTACCATTAATACGTTGTTATAAATAAAATAATAATGATAATAATTTAATAATATTTAAAATTTATAAAAAATACTTTAATAATATTTATGATTTTTATTAAATAGTAGTGTAACACTTTACCAATATTTTTAATATTCCATTAGAATAGGAATCATAACCATAAACCAATAAACCAACCAAGATCCATATATCGTTAGCACGGACCAAGATTATCTCCAGTCTTACAGTGCCCCATTCCTCCATTTTTGCAAGTAAAAGTATATCCCAACATTTTCGTAAGATGCATCCCAACATTTGCCTACTGTGAATCTCAAAATTTTCCTACTATGCATTCCAAACATGTGTGACGTGGCTATTTCTGGATCACTCATTTCAAAATAGAGTAAATGACACGCTATTTCACTGGAGGTGATTTTCACCCATCGTGGCACACCTCAAACTTTGATAATCAAAGTGAAAGGTCTTTGCAAGTTATAGTTGTTTATCGGAGTGTTAATAGGATTGGGAATCTATTACAATTATTTTTATCACAATCTATGACAATGAAACGCCAGTTTTATAACTTTTCTGGATTAACTTGCTTCAAAATCAGAACTATGATATGGCCTCAAATATTACCACATATAGTTCTACCGTTAGTGTGACATCCGGGAAAAAGTTACCTATACTTGAAGGGAGTCATGCCTCTTTCATGTATAAACGTGTTTTGAAAGACAGTAAAACTCCATGAGGGTGCAAAACGGACAATATCCAGCAAGTTAAAGAGAGAAAATAAGCAGAAATTACTATCAACAACATCAATATCTTTGCCCATCTCCATGTCACCATTTCAAGTGTCCATGTAACCAAACGACTCTAGATATATGTGTGGGTGGGCATGTGCAACCAATTTATCAGTGAAAACTTCCTTGTACCCGTTGTGCAACGGGTACATTTGGACCAGCTATGTAATTCACGTGCGATATTGAACGTTTGGATGTGCCCATTGTAAAAGTTTTTCTCCAATTTAACAAGAGATTTAAGAACCTATAATGTGAATACAACAAAAACAAGCATACCCTTCTAAGTTTCTTTATGTAGATGGATAAGACAGCTGAAAATGTTTTCCTAGGGCTTGAAATGGTTTCAATTACATTGTACAGGCTTTGTATTATAGCCAGAGTTTTCAGACTGTAAAATTACAGTATTTGCATCTGCCAAAAGATGGAACTTTTTCACACTACAAAGTACAAACATGTATCCTAGAAAATTATGACATCACAGTTAACCAAAATTTCCACAATAAGAATACTGATACCTCTCTATGATATTAAATAAATTAAACACCACTAAAATTATAAGCTCTTAGTTATATTAGACCTATCCCAAGCTTCACATCTGTCCTTCACTTCCATAGAAGACCAAATTCCCGAGGAAGGCACACCGGCTTTAAATTACTTAGGAAGGAGATTCTAGGGAGGAAAATGCTCAACGTCCATTGAAGGGAAACCAGATTGTTGTATTCTCATTCCTCGAAGAAGACTCTTGGCTGTTTCCTTCTCCTGAAATCAAGTGTGAAGAAAAGGAAAGTTAATAAAGGTTAACCAAGATTTGTATGTCAGCACACAGAGTGCACATATTCAAAAGAACTGTGATATAGATTACCGGGCCAGTATAATCCATAAGTCGGGTACAATACACCTCGGCTTCTTCAAATCTCTTCTGGGCTTTGCAATGCGTGGCAAGAAAAAGTAGTGCTTCAACCATATTTGGCCCCTCCCTCTCTTCAACTTCCATCCTCTCCAAATCCTTCTTGTAGTAAAATGCTGCCTCTTCAGAACGTCCAAGCTCATTATGCAACTTTGCAAGCTGGTGAAGAGCAATTGCTTCCCTATCATTACAATTTGCTGCCCTTCTGTAACACTTGATTGCCTCCTCAAGCATATGAAGCTGATCGGTTTCATAACACTGAGCCATAGCGATCCATAACCGAGAATCATTTGGCTGCAAGAACACCGATTTTTTGAAATAATGAAGTGCATAAAAGGGCATAACCATCATCTCATATGCCTGTCCTAATCCATACCAGGCTCTATAATCACATGGATTTATATCCACAGCTCGCCTATAGGCGTCAATCGCGGCCGGGGTGTTCTTCATCTCAACATACTCATGACCCATAAGTGTCCAAGCCGACAGAAAATTTTTATTCAGTTTGAGTGCCCTCCTAAAATACACAACTGACTTCTCATGCTGCCCCTTCAAACTGTAATAGTTCCCAATAATGCAACAAGACTCGGGTCTGTACTTGTCAGTCAAAAATACCCTGTGGGCAAGGTAACTTAGGGCAGAGGAACACTCCTTTGCATATAACACATTAGAATACATATCCATGTCTTCAATTCGATAAGGGTCATTCCTCAGAAGTTCTTCAAATATAACCTCAACTTGTTCAAATTCTCTTAGACTGTACTGGGCTTTCGCAATTTGAGCCTGGATGTAGTTGCTGAAACTGAAAGTTCCTTGTAGATATTCGTATTTTGCTAAAGATTCATTGTGCATTCTAAGTTCTCGGTAAGCACTGGCAAGAAAGAAATCTTTCATCCAGTGACTATTAAGATTAAGACTGTTCAAGGTCTCAATTGTAGTGCACAAGGACTGCAGTTCTGACCAAGCACTCCAGTTCCATGGGTAGCTATTCACCGACTCCACAAGCACTGTACGAGCAAGGTTCTCACTGCCTTTTTCTTTGAGCACAAGCCCATACAAGTAAAGCCCGAAAGGGTCAATCACACCATTTTTGCGAAGAGCTGATAATTCTCTCTCAAGAGGAACCAGTTCACTGTTCAAAGCGTCGCTCTTGCCCAAGGGACCCTCAAGTTCTATCATCTCTTCCTCTTTTCGCTTTTCTCCAGCCTTCATAAAAGAAAAAAGAAAAGAAAATAAATCCAGGTCATTCTAAAATCATATAATCTTGATGTTGAATTGATATCTTTTGAATTAGCAATTGTAAAAAAAAATGCAATAAGCAATTACACAGTATTTCTATAAGAAATTGCGTTGTGCAGTAATGGTATCATGTACAACCTGAGTAAATGGATTGAAGTACATCATTTTCAGTAGGAAACTACTGAACAACCTTTTACATTTCCAAATTGACATCCCTAATCCCCTTTTACATCATCATACAGTTATACAGTGCAATTCACCCTACCAATTTCTAGAAAGCTTTAAATTAATTTGCATACATATAGAGAACTATAAGAAACCAATACTGCTAAAGAAAACTAATGCTGAACATGTTTGTAGTAATTCTATTTGAGTTCTGGTCTATGTAACATTGACTCTTCAAAAGTAGGTAAAATACCCGCGTGACTGTGTCAGACACAAAATACTTAGACATGGGCGTGGGATATGTGTCTGACTCTTTTGGTTGGATATGCAATTAAAAAGCATATCCAACAATTCAATTTTATTATATTATTGCTTCAAAAAAAGTGAAATGCCTATATTGAACACTATGTTACATAAAGACACTAAATCCTACTCTGAAAAATGAAATAAAAAGATTAATTATAGGAATATGCACCTAAAAAGCACATCCAACAATTCAATTTTATTATTTTATTGCTTCAAAAAAAGTGAAATGCCTATATTGAACACTACGTTACATAAATACACTAAATCATACTCTGAAAAATGAAGTAAAAAGATTAATTATAGGAATACTGAGCACTGTCTCTATGTTCTTCTGTTTGTGGACACGAATGACACTTGAATACACACTCATACCTGATACATGTACCTGAGTCCATGCAACATAGGGTCCAATTACTCCAAATTACCATAAAGATAAAAATGGTATATAGCACCTGATCCAAATATATAACTATTAATTTTCTGAATGAGCCCTCATGAGGGCTCACCTTTTATCATGCTATCAATTACCATCGCAACGCAAGAGCTATACATGTTAAGTTATATGGTTGTTCATCCATTCATGAATTCCTTATAATTTCACTAGATTTGCATTGCCATGGTCCACTTACGCAGCAAAGTTTGAAAACTAGCCTTCTAAGATCAACCTATATTAAACATCATGGCTAAATTTTTTGATAGATGATCCTTCTTTGCATTATTCAGACATTATGTGGATGAAACAAGCTGCTCAAGAGGCCTACACGATGCTTTTCAATTATATATTACAAGGTAACATCCTCAAACCAATAAAGAGCATACTTTATAAACGAATCATGAAACTAATACTTCTAAAAAGGAGCTTGTACATGTCGGCTATATATTGGAAACAAACACTCCGCAGCACCTACAGACACATCTGACACATCTCAGATGTTTTTATAATTTAGATAAAAAAAATTCAATTTCAAGCATGCAGCCAACATTTTTCAATCACTCACCAACATGAGATAATTAAAAGGTGAACTAAAAAATATCCTTTTATTTTGATATGGAAAGAAGCCTAGGTTTAAGAAATATATTGAATACATGTTTATATAGAAATGGTCAACATGCTTATCCGGGTATCGGTGATATAGGAAGACCATCATAGAAGTGGGGGTGAGATGAAGAGACAAGTCATCAGAATATATGTGTACTACATATAGACACACATGCACATATATATTGTGCCTTTATTATGTCTTCGTCTAAGCAACATGGACGATTATTCATCTTTGTATCTTGCATCCATAGGGCAATAAGTATATTATTGTAAATATACAAATATTCTTACTCCCTCCGTCGAGTCTGTCCCAATTTAGTTGTCAATCTTTCTATTTTGGTTGTCCCAAATTAGTTGTCCACTTTCTAAATTCAAACATCACATTTCACATCTTTTTATAAAATACCCTTAAAGTTTAAAAAAATTTCAAACTTGATTATATAAATATTCAAACTTGAAAGGGCAACTTAGTAATTCTTAAAGGGGACAATGCAATTACATGTCCCCTTAAAAAGTTATACTCCCCAAGTGTGACATCTACTATGGGTCAGAGGGAGTATAAAATAATTTTTAATCTTGTATAATAATGCTACATCTATAAATATATTTCTTCATTAAATAACATTACCATGCTCATGTCCTACTCAAAGATTTGCTGTGGCAGTGTCTCTACATTGTGTCATGTCCACATCAGTCCAGAATTAACCACACTTTGCAAAAGAAAGCATTAACTCACAACTATTATGGTTTAGCTACATGATTCCTTCGCCAACAGCACTACCAAAGGTCAAGTCCTGGGTCAAAACAGGGAGATCATTTCCTTTTTTTACTACCCTAAATCTTAATTCAGATTCTATTTGGCATTTCTCTTACTCTTATTCCACCTTTAATATTAATCAAATCATTTTTCTTAAGGGTGATTCAGTAGTATCAAAACCTTAAATCCCATCCACAGAATTCCATAGTAGATCTTTATGAAGTCATTCCCCAGTGTGGTCTGTTAACCAAGGGTACTAGGAGGCAGAGTGAATAAGACCTAGTCCTTTGCCATTATTTTCACACTTAATATTCTATGAAATTTTCAACATAGTTTTAAGTTCTTGAATAACAACTTTCACAGATCTGTTGATAAATACTTCTTTTCCTGTAACTTCATTGGGGTTCTTTCATTCTCTGTAACCTAAGAAGTGAAACATTAGTTACTCTCATTATGATATAGTTAATTATCATGACTTTCAATTCTTACAGTGCTCAAGTTATTAGTAACCATGAATTCTCACTGTACTGTAAAGAAACCAATTAATGAGTTGTCTTAAATTTATGTTTTTGATTTTGATTAGTTGTGTGATGTTGCGGCCCGAATTTGGTTCCGGGTCGTGTTCCGGCCTGTTTACGACCCGTTGGAGCTCTTTGGGTTTGGAGGCTTGCCCAAGGAAAATTTTTGACCCGTTTTTGGTCATGGGTCGTGGACCCTAATTAGTACTCTCTTGTAGCCCAATATATAAGGGTGTTTAAGGTTTGGAGTGTGATGATCAAGAAATCATACAGAGAGAGAATGGGGTTGAAACTTGTAATCTCCGATTTTACAAATAATGAAGACTTTTGCCGGATCTCCACCGTGTGGACGTAGGCTTTGCCGAACCACGTATAAATCTTTGTGTTCTTCGTATGGTGTGTTTATTTTTTTATCGTGTTTCAAAATTGTTGCTTGGTTCGCTGCGTTTGTTGTAACAAGTAGTTTAATAGTGGATTCAAAATATTTATTTTAGCAATAGATTCTTTTTTTTTTTTTAAGATAAGTAAAAATGTATTAGAAAACGTTCAAAAGGGGACCACATCCCGAAGACTACACAAAGGCCGAAGCCAAAAAGGGGCCGAAAGGGCAGCAATAGATGCTTTTTCACTCCATAGTTGCAATAAAAAGTTGAATGAATCAATAAGAGTACGTGAGGGAAGATCAAATTAAAAAAAAAAATCAAGTAATTGATGAAAATATTACTTGAGAATGAAGTGAAATATTTTAAAGTTTTGATTTAAGATCTAGATAATAAATTATGGGAAATGGACACATTAGTATTATTCAATATTTTCTTTGATTTTACTTTCAAGAGGAGAGAGATGGATGATGAATTCCATCCATTTTACCACTGGTGGAGAAAAAGGTAAATTAATAACAAGAGAACTGTTTCATGATTTCAGGACATTCTTTATGATGACAATTTTGGCTTATTGGTGTATACTTTTTACGACAGTTACAACTTTGTGTTAAAGATTTTATCTTCTTGTATTATTTTTATAACAGCCCAAACCCTATCCAGACACAATATTGTCCGCTTTTGGCTTCCCCGAACCAGAGAATTTTAAGGAGGTCACCCATCCTGGTTCTATTCCAAGTTAAGCACAGTTAACTACGGAGTTTTGATGGATTCACGGCCATCACGACTTTAAAATGCGTTGTGTTATAAAAGGGTGTTGAACCTACATATAGCACTTCCCTTGGGCGATGTGGGATTTTGCACCTATAGCTTCGCCAGCCTGCCTCGCACACCCGCCCACATAAACCCCCCCCCCCCCCGGGGGGCCCCCATGTCCCCAAGGGCCCC
>JAOTQH010000011.1:2879154-2892981 GCA_025631255.1 Cornus kousa | reverse complement strand
CCACCACATTCTATTTATAATAACAAGTTTCAGAAATTACACATAAGCCCTAACATTATATAAGTAATAACAAATAAACCCCTGACAACATCTTATTGGTTTTGTTGATTGCGTGAGGTTATAGGATAGATGGTTGGTAGTTGTCTATGGGTTTCTTTTGTATTCTCAGGCGCTCTCCCCTCTTGAGCTATTTTAATAAAATTACTAATAAGTTTGATTGTTACCATCGTTATTAATGGCTTTAGTTCTAATAACTAGTAAGTTGTGGCTAGGTTATTATTACATTTTCCTTTATAATTGCACTCTCTTCTAAGTGAAAGAGAAGCCACATTCGAAAGGAAAATTACCCAGTACCAATTTATGTCAATTAATGTTGGCTGAGTTTCCAATTAAAAACTTAAATAAAAATTCTGATCTTGTTGGTAGTTGTCAAAAACATGTTAAAGAGAATTTGTTCATTTGAAAATGGATGAGTCGCTGGATGTTAGAGCATCATTAGTAAAGGCTCAAGGCCCATAAAATCTCCAAGGTATCCTGGAGTGCCGTGCCCTAGATATTAATTTTTTCAGAATAAGGGAATTTTTTAGCATTTAATTCAATGGATTAACTAAATCGATATACACTATCTTTCTTTCTTTCTTTTTGCAATTAAATCAATATACTTTCGGAACAATTCAAAATATGTAACACAACTGATCAAATGTTGTTAAAAATGGAAATTTTGACACATTAACTTAGAGGGGTCAAATAAATCAATGCACATAGATCTTTTTATATGCATATGCATTAACTAAACCAAATCCTATAAAAACGGTGTAATAATAGAAAAAATAATTTTGTAGATTTTGAACTTATGTTCTATTATCATAAAAATTCAGAATCAAGAACTCGACGCAATTAGTGTAAGTGGTCAACCATAAGTTCATGAATTTTGTCAGATGTACCATAAAATTAGACAATATGATCCTTCGAATATGCCCATAATGTGATGTAGAGCATGTAAATTAATGGTCATTTGAGAGAGGATTAAACAATTAATGGTCATGTAAATATGAATGACTGAAGGAGCATGACATGTAATAGGTTGAGGCACTCGGCTGAGCCTTCAGGAGCCTAGGGTATTTTTGGAGCCTACTTGCACCTTTGGTGACTATTTATTAGAGTAGAATTGGATGAAGATATTTGAAGTGCCTTGTATATTTAACACGAAGGAATTTAAATCGAAGTTTTTTCGTTAAGTTGTGCCTATAGAAAAGTCCTCGATTTGCGAGTTCTTTTTGGATAAAAATTTATATAAGGTACTTTGTCATAAACACAATAAGAAAATAAGATTTTTATTTAAGAAAATGAAAAAAACTCTCATTCATGCTCTTTTAAGAAAATTGGAGTCAACCATTGCCCATATTCAAACATGTTCGCACTCCATGGTAGAGCTTATTTATTTCCACGCAGACAAAGAATTGGGGTTATGGTTTAAGATGAAAATTGTCAAATATTTGAAATGAATATAATTGCTTTAGCACCTATCAATAAAATGTAATTGCTTTAGCATAGAGTTAAGAGAAGATGGGGAATAGAGATGGCATGGTTCGTAATCATGTCATATAGTCATGTGACTTGATCTTTATTTTTCGTACTTAACCATATCATTTATGTACAAAGATCTAGCGGAATTTAATTATTTTATTTACTATTTAAAGAAGGGAAAAGATAACACTTGTATAAAATAAAAAAAGGAAGGGAAAAGCTAACCTCCCACATTCATGGAGAGTATTAGAGTGGCCCCACAATTGTATAACCAAAACTATCCCTACAACAAAATTAATTAGGCGGGTGTATATGTAATTTTAGAATATTCAACTTAATTTGACCAAATTAATTATGGGAAGGCTTCAATTGCATCAATAAGTTAGAAAAAGAGACAAATATTAATCTAATAAGTGGAATATTATATTGTTAGACAATAATCTCATGCTTAGTTTCGGAGTAAAAATAGTAGGGTTAGTTTTTGTTTTAGAAGTGTGGGTACACTTTAATCCTCCCTGTGAAGATTGGAGGTTAGCTTATCCCTTTATATAATACAAATGCATAGAGTGGCTGCCATCTATGTCACCACGACCTCATGCGACATGGGCACTTGATATTGAGATGACACACCCTCAATGTTGAGAGATGGCTGCAAATCAGGTGGCAGATGGTGGATAATAATAGAATTGAAACCACCAAGGATTGTAACCTAGTGGTACTTCATCACCTTTCATAGTAGAAGGCTGAGAGTTCAAGTCCCCATAGGTACAAAGTGGGTGTGCAAATTCAAATAGGAAAAAAGAAGATAATAATAGAAATGAAGTTAACAAAGAAGATATAACACTGCAATGGAATTATTATTTTTTTATTATCTATGAACTTTTTTTGTAAGTAAACATGTATT
Organism: Cornus kousa; assembly: GCA_025631255.1. Classification (NCBI taxonomy): domain Eukaryota; kingdom Viridiplantae; phylum Streptophyta; class Magnoliopsida; order Cornales; family Cornaceae; genus Cornus; species Cornus kousa. Next base: position 2,890,550 of record JAOTQH010000011.1, on the reverse strand, counting down.
AAAAAGCGTTCAAAAGGGGAATGCATCCCTCAGAAACAACACTTTATTATCTATGAACTTACCAACTAAACATTTTATCTACTCTTCATTTTCATTGGTTCCCGGGCTTGAGAATGTTATGACTATATGTTTTAAGCTGATTTTTCCAATGAAAAAATAATAATAATCTTACTTTAAGCTGTGTTTTTTTTTCCCCTCAGCTCAAGCATGCACCAAAGATATACAAGAAAATTTCTGGACCTAATGTTGCCTTGAAGTTCAGCACTGATCGATACCATATCTGCAAGGAAGATTTTGAGTTTCTTTGGGTCCGCACAACAGATTTTTCCAGGATTAGGTCGATTGGACGATCATCTTCACTCTGTTTGGAAATTGCTGAAGGATTTTCAGCTTTAGATATTTTCACTAGTTTTCCATATGATAAGAAAGATCTAAAAGATCTAACTCTAGAAGAATTGGAAGAATTTTGTTCTGCATCTGAGCTGGTTCCATTAGTAACATGCCGATCGGATTCTAATTTAGCATATGAGATCCTTTTCCAGCTCAATTCCCTTGTTCACACACACAAAATTAGCCTTGCTGCAGTGGATGATCTGGTTGACATCCTTAGCAGTTTAGATGTGGACACTGCGATGTTGGTTCTTCAGAAAATGCACAAGTTGGAGTCTACTTGTTATGAGCCAGTGTCGTTTGTTAAAACCCGATTGCATATCCTAGGGAACAGTGGCATGAATATTTCTTCGTTATCACACAGCAGGTTAACAAATCATAATATAATGAGTTGTCATCGAGTCCTAATTACACCTTCAAAGATTTACTGCTTGGGTCCGGAACTTGAATCCTCCAATTATGTTGTTAAGAATTTTGCTTCATATGCTTCAGATTTTTTAAGAGTTACTTTTGTTGAAGAGGATTGGAGCAAGCTTCCTCCTAATGCCGTTTCTACTAGTATTCAGCAAGGTATCTTTTCAAAGCCTTACAGAACCCAAATATATCATCGAATTTTGTCTATTCTTCGAGAGGGGATTGTGATTGGAACCAAAAGGTTTCAATTTTTGGCTTTCTCAGCTAGTCAACTGCGTTCAAATGCTGTGTGGATGTTTGCTTCAAATGAGAATGTGAAAGTAGAAGATATTAGAGATTGGATGGGCTGCTTCAACAAGATCCGCAGTGTGTCAAAATGTGCTGCAAGGATGGGTCAATTATTTAGTTCTTCTATGCAAACTCTGGAAGTTCCTCCAAAGGAAGTTGAGGTTATTCCTGACATTGAGGTTACCACTGATGGCGTTGGTTATTGTTTCTCTGATGGTATTGGAAAGATTTCCCTCTCTTTTGCTAGGCAAGTTGCTCAAAAGTGTGGATTGAACCATACTCCTTCAGCGTTTCAGATTCGATATGGTGGTTATAAAGGTGTCATAGCTGTGGATCGTAATTCTTTCCGAAAGCTATCTTTACGAAGTAGTATGCTTAAATTTGAATCGAAAAACAGGATGCTTAATGTCACTAAGTGGAGTGAATCCATGCCTTGCTACTTGAACCGGGAGATTGTTTCACTTCTGTCTACCTTGGGAGTAGAGGATAAAGTTTTTGAGGCAATGCAAGATGAACAACTTCGTCTTCTGGACAGAATGCTGACAAGTAGGGAGGCGGCATTGAATGTCTTGGACAGTGTGAATGAGAGTTATATTAAAAGCATTTTAGTAAAGATGTTGCTTCAAGGTTATGAGCCGAATATGGAACCTTACCTCTCTATGATGCTTCAAGCACATCGTGACAGCCAATTGACTGATCTAAGAAGCAGATGCCGGATATTTGTCCCCAAGGGTAGGATCCTAATTGGATGCTTGGATGAAACAGGCATTTTAAACTATGGCCAAGTTTATGTCCGAGTAACCATGACTAAAGCGGAGCTACAATGTGGGGAGCAGGGTTTTTTCAGGAAGGTGGATGAAACCACATCTATACTGATGGGGAAGGTGGTTGTGTCCAAAAACCCTTGTCTTCACCCAGGAGATGTCAGAGTTCTGGAGGCTGTCTATGAGGTGCTGTTAGAGGAGAAGAATTTGGTGGATTGTATCGTCTTCCCTCAGAAAGGGAAAAGGTACTGAGCTCCTCTAAACTATATCTTTACCACATATCATAGTTAGAAATTATGTATTTACTCAATATGCAGATTTCTAAATAGGATCCAATTTCTTTAACAGATAGATGTCACACATAGCATCTCCTTTACTGATACTAGATTTATTTGATATGAAGTTACTTTCGTATTTCACTACATTATCAGAAGGTTTCCAGCTGAGTAAAAATCATTTGAATCAAATTATTTTTGGTAGATGAATTTTAGTTCGCCAAATGGTTAATAAAAGGTTTTGTTGAGTTTTTTTTTTTAAGTAAAGATATATAAAAAGGCACTCAAAAGAGGAGCGCATCTCACATACAACTGCACAACGACAAAGGAACCACTATAGCCTCAAACTATCCACAAAAAACATGATATCCTCCACAGATTGACAATATTGCCCATTAACTAAGTATAAAGAATCTAAAACCCCAAATAGGAGTCTCCTCCCCTTTGAATGATGTCCCATTCCTCTCTTGCCAAGTATCCCACCATAGGCACAATGGGGCAACCCTTCAAGCATCTCGAGCTGTCTTATTCACTATACACCCTTTCCAAGCTTCGAGCAAGTTCCTCGTAGATAACGCATGACCCAACTAATACTGAACAAGGCAAGATGCAAATCTCATCTCTCCATAGTCACTGAATGATGCAAGAGGAGTTAACAATGATCCAATGTCTTCTCCTTATCGATCATCAATATCTTTCCCCAAGGATGCCACCCATCTGAAAAAATTCATCTCCAACGGGGCTTTTGGAGGTGCAAAATAGCCTTCTAGAGGAATGAACTCACCTGCACATCTAATAACCCCCTTTAGAAGAAGTGGACCTCGAATCTCCCATGGGAGGAAGCCACCCATACCCATTCATCCGTCCCCTCTCCATTTATCTGCTGACTATACAACATATCTAAAAGGATTCGGTTAGATTCCCAGTGGGTTTGGACTCGTGGAAACTTACACGTAGAGGTTGGGATGAATTTTCTAGAAGGATTCGGTTTAAGGTTCAAAGTGGAAGAAATGTCAGATTTTGGGAAGACATATGGTGTGGGGATTTGGCTTTGGCCCGTAGGTTCCCCCTTATGTACCGAATTGCTGTGAATAGAGATGTTTTAGTTGCTGATTATTATCGTCTTGATAATGGTAGGGTGATTTGGGATTTACGGTTTCGTAGACAGTTCCATGTTTGGGAACTAGTGGAGGTTACAGGTCTTTTGGCTTTCATTTATAGCCAGATGGTGGTTGGGGTGGGCATGGATGAGATGGTGTGGGTGGGTGCCTCGTGAGGGGTGTTCAAGGTCGAGTCCTTTTTTAGTATAGTGGAGCTTCTTGGCCCTGTTTTTCCTTGGAAAGCTGTTTGGAGGACGAAAGCACCACTGAAGGTAGGTTTTTTCTCGTGGACAGCTACTTTGGAAAGCATCCTCACTATTGATAATCTATCTTAGAAGAAGAAGTCAAGTTGTGGTAAACAGGTGCTACATGTGTAAGAAGACCGGGGAATCTGTCAACCATCTTCTTATTCATTGCTCAGTGGCTTTTGGTTGCTTTTGGGATTCCATGGGTGTTCTCAGATTCTATGGTTGACTTGCTTGAGACTTGGTGAGGGTGTACAGTGGAGAACCGAGTTAGAGATGCTCGGAGGGCCACTCCCTTGTGTATATGGTGGGGTTTGTGGTGAGAGAGAAATAGGAGATACTTTGAGGGTGTGGAGTCTCCTATTTGGGCTATTAAGTATAGTATACTTTCTTTTTTATTCTTTTGGCTGAATGAGCGGGATTGTATATCAATGGATTGTCTTTTGGATTTTGTTGATAGCTTGAAACTTTAGTGTCGGATTGGATTGCAGTTGTTTGGTTTGGGAGCGCTGCCCGTTTCAGCCTATTTATAAAATCTTTTCATTATCTATCAAAAAAAAGACTATACAACATATCTAAAGATGAACGAAGTCCTCCACCTCCCAATCTTTAAAATGCCTCCCAAACTAAATATCCCAAACCAATCTTCCGCTATCAAGGTGTTAGCAATCAGTCATGGTAGAGAACTTGTTCTGAGCAATCCAAAAAAGATTTGGGTAAACACCCGCCAATAGACTCCCTCCACACTAATCATCCATCTGATACCAAAAGTGATGCTCCCTCCTTTACTCTCTTGATATGAGTGGTCTTGAAATCTCACTCATTTCGAAAGGGGATCTAGTTAGATATCGGTTAAGAATTTTAACCTTATCTTCTTGATAAAAACCTGCTTTATTGTTTTTTACTTTGTTGTGTTATTCTAGCTATCCAAACCCAAGAAATTGGGATAAAAGCCCGTCATAGTCAGTTTTTGTTATTCATAATAGTAGTATTAGCATCGGTATTATAAGGGAATTCGAGGAGATAAAATATTTAGAAATGATGTCTTTAGTATGTCCAACATGTATGTATTTAAAGCCTTCCAGTGAGTAATATTTCCAGTACTCTTGGCAACAACATGCTTTGTTGGTCATGAGTTCTACTTTTCCATACCGGAAGGAGTATTTCTTTGTCTGTAGTTCTCTATTCAATCTTTTTCATGTTTAAAGAAATTCCTAATGATTTCATTTACTTATTGAATCTTTTTAAGTCGAATCCAATTGAAGCAAGACAATATAGGATGGGAGGACTTTGAATATATAATTTTTAATTTTAATTTTAATTTAATTTAATTTTTGCTCTATCCTTTTTAATTTTTTCTCATTCTTTGTTTTTTGTTCGGACACAGCTTTAGAGATAGGTAGGCATTTAAGAACTTGTGCATAAGAATAACATTGCATCTACAGGCCTCATCCAAATGAATGCTCTGGTGGTGATCTTGATGGTGATATATACTTTATAAGCTGGGATGAAAATATGACCCCATGCCAAACTGTGACCCCCATGGACTACACTGGGCGAAGACCGCGTATTATGGATCACGATGTGACTTTAGAGGTAATAATTTTGAACTGATCTCCTGTCATTCATGGAAATGAAATGAGTGGTCTTGAAATCTTACTCTCTTAATCCACATGGCACGGATATTTGCAGGAAATTCATAAATTTTTTGTTGATTACATGGTTAATGATACGCTTGGCGCCATCTCTACTGCACATTTGGTTCATGCAGACAATGAACCAGATAAAGCTCTTAGTCCAAAATGTCTTCAGTTGGCTACCCTTCACTCCATGGCTGTTGACTTTGCAAAGACTGGAGCACCAGCTGAGATGCCTAGGTTTTTGAAACCAAAGGTTTTTCCGGATTTCATGGAGAGGGGTGACAATGTCACATACACCTCTCAGGGGGTACTGGGTAAGCTCTATCGTGCCACCTTCGAAACAACAGTGAACCAACAGTCGAACGTTGTTTGGTCAGAGAAGGTCGCACAAGATGCTTACGATCATGATCTTGAAGTTGATGGTTTTGAAGCCTTCATTGAAATCGCAGAGAGCCACAAAAAGATGTATTTGGATAAGATCAGCACTTTGATGAATTATTACGAGGCGCAGAGTGAAGATGAGATATTGACAGGTAATCTGCGGAAAAAGTCGACATATTTGCAACGTGATAATCGGAGATATTTTGAGACGAAGGATCGGATTTTGGTGTCTATCAAGAACTTGCACAAGGAGGCTAAAGGGTGGTTTGAGAGCAGCTGCACGGTGAATGAGCAACAGAAGATGGCATCTGCATGGTATCATGTGACCTATTTTCCATCATATTATGAAGAAAGCACTAACTGCTTGGGCTTTCCATGGATTGTTGGTCATATTTTGCTAAATATCAAGTCTGCTAGAAGCAGACAATTCTGAGTTGGAATACCTTGTCTAAAAGTGAGACAGGGCCTATTTGGTTTCCGTTTTATTTTTGATGTTTTTGTTTTTGTCATGTATTGTAGCAGTGAATTTGGTAAAAAAAATGTTTTCTTCTTCACAATGTCAAAACGCTTCGTGAATAGTGGCGAAAAATCGAAACACTGAAAAAGCAAAACGAAAACAAAAATTGCATTCAATAAGATGTTTTTGTTTTTATATAATAGAAAATGTTTTCAATTTTTGTGAAGAAAAGAGAAAACGTAAAAAAGATGTTTTTTATGTTTTCGACATTGTAGTGTAGAAACGTTTTTACTATTGTTAGTACACAGTCACTATGCATTTCAAATAAAATTCATATTATTTGTGATATATATTAAGCTGCAGATTAAATGTTAATAAAAATATATACTTTTAATATAGAATATATTAAATAGTGTATATTATTTTTTATTTGATAAAATTATATTTTAATATATAATATATTAAATAATAATGTAAATTATTTTTTGTGACAAAATAATTTTTGATATAGAATATAATGTTATTAAATTATTATGCAGTAGATATTTTATATTATTATAAATGATATCTATATTATATTATATGTAAATATTAAATTATAATTAATTTAAAATATTATAACACAATATATATTTTATTACATATAAGATATATTATTTAGCATTTTTTATTCATAATAAATTATCATATTCTAAATATATTGTATATCACATAATAAATGTAAACTTGATGCATATACATGTATTTATATATATAATTGGTGAGAGTGTTTTTGTTTTGGTATATCTAATTTTGTACTTATGATGTATGGGGTATTATTAAGATTTGTAATTTTAAATTGAATTTTATAGATTTATGGCTTTTTGATAGTAATGGAAGCAAGTGTTATGCCTCAGTGGTTGGGTTGCTCCCATGTTTGAGAGTCGGTATTCAAGTCATCCACTCTCTCCCTCTCCTCTAATCACTAACCCCTAAAATTCTTGCCATGAAAAAAAAAAATAAATAAAATGAAAAAACTAAAAAATAAAATAAAAAATTTAAAAAATATTATGTACATTTTGTAAAAAATATGTATTACGGACACTATTATTGTTTTATGATATTAAATTTGTGGTAACAATAAGTGTTAATAAACATCATTTTTGCTTTCTAATTTCTCTGAAGAAAGTAAAATCATATTTCTACTTTTTTAAAACTGTAAAAACAGAAAACAAAAATTTTAATGACAATTGGAATGATATTAACTCCTATTTATTCATTATCTATGTCACGTCAAATGTTCTGTGGATACAAGTTATTTAATGCTTCAAATTCTTTTTTTTTTTTTTTAATTCTGGACCGCGAGAGTAATTTGTTTAGATCTCTATCTTTTTACCTGTCATAGGTATTGGTACTTACCTAGATTTTGTTCTTTTACAATCAGTTGATAAGGTTGAACTTATTCTATCTAATTATTTTTCTAGATAGTTTTTATGAATAAAAAAACTTTACTAAAAGCACCAAACTTTCTAATTTTTACGTAGAGTTGAAATACTAAGCAAAGGGGGATGTAGCACAAATGGTAGAGCGCTCGCTTTGCATGCGAGGGGTATAGGGTTCGATACCCTGCATCTCCAATTAATTGTTTCTCTTTTTTTTGTTGCCAACCTCTAAGTGGTTGACCAATTTCTCAGGTTAGAATTTTTTTTGTAGAAAAAATTGTCAGAATGACTTTAGTTAGTGTGTTGTATGTAATGTGTATAATGTTGACGGTGCATTTGATTGATTCTTCCACATATCTGAGAAGGCCCACGAATGCAAAATGTATAAAAAAAAAAATAATAATAATAATAAATAAAATAAAATAAAAGAAAAAAGACTGAACACAACTCTGATGTGTCTTTTACAGAATATTCAATAGAGTTAACAGCTACGATGTGAATGCACACAAATGAATTTACACTTGGTTTGGTATGGTGTCTGACTTCTATGATGTTTAGGTGAGTAGAAAGATTAATATAAAAAGATAAAATGTTGTACTTTATTTAATCAATCATGATATAATTGAACATTGAAACAAGATATCATTTTTAGTTGAATAAGTTCCAAATGTTTGGCTACCTCTTTTTGTTTTTATTTATTTATTTATTTTGTTCTTTTCGTTGAATATGATCTTCTTATGAATCTTATCCATACTTTTTAAATTTTTTTTTTTTTTTTTCTTTCTTTCTTCTTTTACTTACAGGTTGCAAATACCGAGTTGCGAGCCTAGTCGAGTTTAAGTTTGTTTAGACTTGTAATTTTGAAAGGTATAAGTTAAGCTCGTTCAATTATAAAATCCATTCAAGTTATTTGAGATTGTGTTTAAAATCGTTTGGACTTGTTCTTGAACTTATTCGAGCTACACAAGTCATTAATTCATATAAGATTATGTTTATTAACATGTTCACGAGCCCGAACCGAGCTTTAAACTAGTCGTAAGCTATTAGAACATGTCAATTCATTTATACCCTTCACACTTTTACAACAAATGTTAAACTCAAATACATATTATCATTGAAAAAACAAAATATTCAACATTTCCTTTTTTTTTCTTTCTTTTTTTTTTTTTTCTTTTTTTTTCAGAAACACAATCATGCAAGAAGTTACAAATCCAAACATTCATCTTGAATTCCACCCCATACCCTGCATTAAGGGTATGGGTATGCTTGGTACAGTGCAAAAGAAAAGAAATGATAGCATTACTTGGGAGGAAAAGAAAAGAAAGGTAAGAAGATTATAATATTAGTTAGTTGGTTGATTAATAAAAGAAAAGAAAGAAAATGATAGCAATTATGTCTGGGGAAAGAGAGGAAATAAAACTAATGTAATGAATTTATAACCATACCTTTTTTCATAAAAAATTTCTCTTATTAATATAAGGACAAATTTGGTATTAATAAAATTTAATTAAAAATATTAATTTTTCTTTCATTTCCTCCCATTTTTGAGAAGATAACAAAAATTACTGTTTATGCTTTAGTTTTTCATTCCAAACCTCTCCATTTCCTTCCCTTTTCATCCAACATTTTTTATTAAATACAACTTTTTATTTTCTTCCATTTATTTTCTTTTATTTTTTACTATTTCCATTATACCAAACGGAGCCTAAGTTACAAATCCAAACATTCATATTGAATTCCACCCCAAATGCAAGCATTATATTATGCTCGAGGAAGACTGCTTTGCTTCCTTCAATCTACCCAAAGAGATCTTCGTACTTGTTATTCTTTTTTTTCCTTCCACTCTCTCTCTCTCTCTCTCTCTCTCAATCAAGCATTTCATTAGTCCTACATGCCCATCCCAATCAAATAGAAGTTTCTTAGGACACGTAATTAAATGATGAAGATATTATTCAACGTTAAAAGCAAAGTGTCAACCATGAATTTATATAGAAAATGGTGGCTTTTTTTTTTTCTTCCAAATTCAAAGGACTACACCATATGATACGCACAGTCACACACACACACACACAAGAAATTCTCCATTTTATTTGATTTCCATTTCCACAATCTCCATTGTCTTCGAATAGTCAAAAGAGTTTTATTACTTTATTTCTTTGGTGTCTGTAAATATATTCACAAACCAAGAGGCAAATGACATCACTACCTCAATTTTCTCAAAAAATCAAACTCTACCAGCTCACCAAGCTAGTAGAGAAAGAGAGAGGCTCCGGTTTCGGTGGTACCCGACGGCCGATCCCGGGTCGCACCATCACCATTCGGGAGGGGACTTGGATCCAATCCACTTTTGGGGTTCTTCATTTTTTTCTTCTTCTTCTTTTGGACTCTCTGTAAGCAGTTTTGCTTCTGAATTCTCTCGATCTCTGAGTTTTTTTGGGTTTTGATTGATGGGTTCGAAGTCCTGGCTCCACCCGGCTCCGACTTATCAGGCCTTGGAGACCTATTGGGACACCGACGAAGACTCCCCTGGTTTCCGCTGCGGCCACTCTCTCACCGCCGTCGCTGCCACCAAATCCCACGGCCCCCGCCTCATCCTCTTTGGCGGCGCCACTGCCATCGAGGGCGGCGGTTCCACCTCATCCGCCCCCGGCATCAGTATAACTCTCTCTCTCAACAAACTCTATGTATGTATATGTTATGTTTGCTTACTTCAATTGGAAGTTGCTGAATTATTTGTTAATTCTACTATAGGGTTAGCAGGAGTGACGAATTCTGTTCATTCGTATGATGTTCTCACCAAAAAATGGACCAGGCATGTCTTGTTTATACTTCAATACTATTTTTTTTTTTTTTTTTCCTACTAATTTTTAAAAATTGAATGTTAATTATGGATTTTTGTTGTGTTTATATTACTTAGAGTCCAACCAGCTGGTGACCCGCCTTCTCCGAGGGCTGCGCACGTCGCGGTTGCAGTTGGCACCATGGTTGTGTTTCAGGTGATTGAAATGCAGAATTATGGGGAAAGATTGAATTTTTATTTATTTATTTTATTTTTTTCCTTGGGATTTTTTATGTTTATTTTTAAATTTAATTTTGATGGATCGATGCTGCTTTGCTAGGGCGGTATAGGTCCTGCTGGGCATTCAACAGATGATATCTACGTGCTTGACTTGACCAATGACAAGTTCAAGTGGCACAGGTAAGCTTCTAGAGATAGAATTGAATTTTCTTCTATTGGGTTTTGTAGAATTTTGACTTGACTACTTTGGTTTGAGTTTAGAGTTGTTGTTCAAGGACAAGGTCCTGGGCCTCGATATGGCCATGTAATGGATTTGGTTGCGCAACGATACCTTGTTAGTGTCAGTGGCAATGATGGTGAGAGGTTTTCCCTCTTTAAATTTATCACTTGAATTTATTTATTATCTGTTGGTTGTTCTTTTTAAAATTGAAATATGATACCAATGCCAAGTTCAGAATTTTTAAAAAAATTCAACTCGAAGTGGGTTAGTTGTCTGATAGTCGTGTATAACCATCACCAAAAAACTTAGGCTTCATAAGGCATGTCCATAGATTGCAAAGAGAATTAAGAATGTTTGCATAAATGATCCTTCTGAATCTGTGGAACTAATCATTAGCGTTTCCCAGAGTGTCAGCAATGCCGGCCCTGAGATTCCAAATATTTTGAGCGGCCCTAGGCGAACTTTCAAATGTGAGGCCCTTGAGTTTCACACGCGCAAAAAAGAATTATAAGAGTGTGAAATTTTAACACGATGTTCTCAAATTCTATAGCTAATATAATTGTGCTCCTATACATTGTGCATAAGACAACTAACTAATAACTATAATTTATCACCACCAATAAATAATTGTGCGCCTGTGCAGTGTGCATAAGACAGCTAACTAATAAGTATAAATCTATCACCACCAATAAATAATTGTGCGCATGTGCAGTGTGCTTAAGACAACTAACTAATAACTATAAATTTTTATCACCACCAATAAATAATTGTGCGCATGTGCA
>JAOTQH010000011.1:2848001-2861654 GCA_025631255.1 Cornus kousa | reverse complement strand
ATTCTATTATGTTGTCTGGATCACTCAAATTTGTGTATGATATCACAATTTATATATATATATATATATATATATATTATTGTGTTACAAAAATGAACCCCCACAATTTGGTGACTCCGCTGGGGATATCAACACAAAGTCAATGGACTCAGGCGACTAGCCGATGCTACCAAAGCATCCTCTATTTGGACTCACAACTTCACACACCACTTTATACTGGTGATATTGCTTGAAAACTCATACTCATTATTTTCTCATATTTCCTTTTATATTTGATGCACAACTAATTTAGCATGAAGTTTGGAGCTTATTTCTTAAATAACTTATGTTCATACACTATTAATTTGGCATTGGATTTCACACTCCCTTTAAATGCTACACATGCTACCTGTTGTCGATTAATAGTTCTATGAATAATTTGTCTAATATTTGGCTTCATTATTTTGTTCATACAATCACTCCTCACTCCTCAGTAGTTGTTTCATTAGAGAATGCACACACACACACACACACACACACACACACACACACACACACACACACACATGTATGCAACTATACAGTTTAAGCTTCTCTAATAATAGGCATCCAATGTTACCTTCCCAAATATATATATATATATATATATTGTAATGCTGGATGATCTATCATACCTATGAAGCTACCCCACACTTTAATATCATGTTCATAGACAATAAGTCTAAACTCTACAAGTTTACATACTGTCATGATTTTACTACACAATCTTCAAAATTTATTTGGATTACACCAATGATATTATATATATTCAGCTTTAGATCATTCTGACCCATGTTCATGAAACGAGAACTTATATTTTCCAAACCTTTTTTGAGATCATATACATATATATATATACACACACACACACACACATACATGTATGTGTCCCTGACAAAGGTATACTAACTTCTCTCAATAAATTACGATTCACATGGCATGCTCAAACATCAATGAGATTTTTCTTTTTCAACTGTTATAAAATCTCTCACGAACCTTGAGCCCCACAACTTCATTATAAAGTAAACTCATTTCACTTAGAAGACTGCATCATGTAAACATAGCGCCTAGTATTGACTATGCTCGTTACTAGTATCACATATAGGTATATTATCATAAAGACTACAAGATTTGTGTACTTGCACCTTATTAAATATATATATATATATATATATCAGTTTTCATATAAAGGTGCACCTATCTGACATGCTTACAAATAAATAGCACTAAGTTTTATAATACTTTATTGAAAAAAATCCAAAGTAGCTTATGTCAGGCTTGAATATACACACATGGATATTCTCGCACTTCTCAGGACATCTCACTTGTAAAGAATTTCCCCCTTACACATAAGAGACATGAATCCATATGTACATGACGCTACACCATTTAGCAATATAATTTTTACACCTTGTAAGACATCTCAGTGTCTCGCACCCATACCTCGAGGCCCTTCTCAAAAAGAGGCTTTGCAATTCAATTTGTTGCTAATGAGCTGTGCTGTGGTGATCTTTCCAAAATTTAGCTCCACTTTTGGACTCGTGCAACAGCACTACATCACACCCTACTCTTTCAGTAGCAGTCATGCTTGGTACCATCCAAATTTAAGCTTTTTGACTCAATAATGCCCAATAGACCAACAAGGCTTCACCTACTATTTTATAGAGTTCCTTTGAATCAATTCATGAGGGAGCCTACGTTTCCAGCTTAGCTTGTAGAAAGATGGCGAGGCTCACTCATGGTTCTTTGAGTAACCAACATGGAACCTATTCGTTCTAGTACGTACCCAAAACTACACGCTGTTTAGCACCTCAACACATTAAGACAACCACACACCTATCACACATTTAACTTAGTAGCTCGATTTAATACCGCGACTTCATATCGATTTCATATCGTGATTTCATGCCACGACTTCATATCGATTTCATACCACGATTTCATGCCGCGAATTCATATCGATTTATGCAACTTCTCCCGTCGATTCCCACACCCCATGGCTTGATTTTATACACCCTTCGAGTTCACACAATTAATTTCATGCAACCATTGATTTCATGCAACTCGCCCCTCGATATCTGTCTCTCGCTTGCTCTAAAATAGACCCTCAAACCTTAACCGTCACTCTACATACTAGAGACAATCTATAACTTTTTAAATACTCTCTTTCCGAGTCTATTGAAGTCTACCGTAATCATCCCTGATTATGAAGTGACCAAACTATTCAATACCGGCGAGCTTCAGTTTTGTGTGTTTTAGTCCCGGTACGGTAAGCTTCAAGAGACCCAGCGGCGAGTTTCATTACAACTTTGGCCAGCGTGTGTTTAAGCTTCGATGAGGTGACAGAAACCCCAAACTCCAGGTTCTTGAACAACGACCAAGCTCCAAACTACCAACAACTAAGCTTAGCGATTTCACCGGCGAGGGTCAAAGAAGACCCATTTTCGGTGAGTTCTATCTTAAGAAGTCATGCCATTAAAGAACAGAAACTCAAAAGCGTCCACTTCGTGAACTCTGGCGGAGAGCTTTAAGTTAACGACAACCAAACTCAGTAGCTGTTCAAGTTTCTTCGAACAAGCACGAAGGTGACATCAGTGTCTAAAAGTTCCATCATCCCAACTATATGCACCATCAACCGTGATCAAACACAGAGCTTCAGAGAAGTGAGCTCCGATAGACCCAAATGGCAATCTATAACACCAAACAAATCAGTATGTAGTCAGTTCAGTTCAATGGAAAGTCTCACTGAGCTTCAAATAACCCACTTCTGGCGTTCTTCAAATAACCTAACTCATGAACGGTGAATTCCAGTTTTAAGAAGTTTCGGTCCTAGTTTCGGTGAGCTTTAAGCAGTGTTTCAATGATAACATGTGTAGGTGTCAAAAATATATTAGCCCATATGGCCCACATAACTTGGTCAAATAGTCAAAGAATTATGCCACATCATCAACAATGACCACATAGCTTGGTCAAATAGTCAGTAGACTACGCCACATCAGCAACGATGGCCCATAAATCAAATAGTCAACGGTCAAAGATACGTGCCATTCACCACGTTATCAGTATACCTTAAACAGAAGATCGAAGACTAGAAAACCTGAGTTGGGAGCAAAACTCAGGATTACCTGGGATTCGAAGAGGTTCTTGATTTGGTGGATGAAGTTCAGGGCTCGTCGAATTAGCACTCGACCTGACTCGCAGAGAGAGATACCTTTTTGACTCCTATACATTCTGGACCCATCTTAATTAACATTATTTTATAATGTTAATGGGCCCCGCATGTGATGTCATATGACATCACCCAACCTCCTACTTGGCCTATATAAGGGTGTGTTCCAAGACCAAGTAGAGGAAGAGAAGAAGGGAGGACCAAAAAGCTCTTATGCTTCCTCCATTCACCTTAAACAAGGGAGTCAATGGTCTACCATGATACTGCCATTTTCACCTTCTCTCTCTCTCGAGTTTGCATGTGCTTCCACTTCTCTCAATCCACCTCGGATTCTATTGTGTTGTTTGGATCCCTCATATTTGTGTATGATATCACCATTTATATATATTATGGTACGAAAATGGACCCCCACACTTTCTCCCTCTATCGCACCGATCTGTAGTGACTTACACGTGTGTTTGTGCGCTGTTGATTGAATCTGTTTTCCTTGATCTTAGGGTTATCCTGCTAATTGTGAGACGCCTTATTTTTTGGACTTGGGCTCTTTGATGCTTGGGCTGTTTTGGGGGCTTCGGCTCGCCTGTACATTTGCTCATCTATACAATACTTTACTTTTCGAAAAAAAATATATATATATATATATATATACACACACACACACACTTCCAAAACAGGGGCGAGCTCGGAAAACACACTTATAATCGACCTCGATCAATGTGAGTTTGATGTCGTTGAGTGGGTTTAAGATTAACGGGCCGAAAGGGGTTGGAGCTCTGTATAATTATCCGGAGTTCTTTTTTCTTTTTCTTTTTCTTTTTTCATTCTGTCTAATTATATTGTGTAAAATATAATACTATTTTGTACACTGTCTAATTCAAGTTTAATCTAAATTTCTTGACCCAAGTTTAGGGGACACATTCAGAAAATTTCTTGACCCAAGTTTAGGGGACATTCAGAAAATTGTGTGAGGGGCAATAGTGTAGTGTAATTTTTGTAGTAATTTTAATGGGGGGCAATAATAAAATTTTATAGATATATATATATATATCAAAATGAAAAATAATAATAATATGGTACTATAATACTTTAAAAAATTAAGTGGGAAAATCCGTGCCTGCCCAAGCCTATCCTGAGCTTCAGATAGATTTATTTTGAGTTTAGTTATCCCTAAGCATAAAGAATTCGAAAAAACAAAAATTAATTGTAAACAGGTTCTCAAGATATCATTTTTCAAAGGATTAATTAATATATAATATGTCCTTCTTTTAAAATAATAATAATAAAAAGTTGATCGTGATTATAAGTATATATAATATATACAAAATCATGTATAAAACTCATATTGATATTAAGATTAAGGTTTGGGTTGGGTTGGACTCGAGTGGATAATTCCTTAAATTCGTGAAAGAATTTGATCTTGGCTTACCCAAAATGTCTACCCAAAAAACACCACTATAATGGTCTGTATAAATATTTGATGAAGGCGTTTTCCTTCTAATTTTTTTTACCCTTTTAGTTTGATTATCTAATGTGATGAACTGGCTATTGACATAACCAAAAAGTTAAAAAAAGAAATGACTATTACCCAACCCTTTGGAAGAGAAATGTGAAAATGAGCATTCCAATAGAACGATGATTTTAACTTTATTTTGATTTATTAAAGAGCAAGTTGAAATGGAATGAAAGAACATTTCATTTTATTATACTAAACATAGTCTAATGCAGTGAATTGCTATGATGTATTTGAAATACACTAATTGTATTTTGAAATATTCTTCTTAATTAGATAGTGCGAATAAACGAAACGGGGTTGAACTTTAGATTGAAACCTGACGCTGATGACAGTGGTAGAGTCCAGAGTGTGGCCTTCAAGCAATTTAGAAAGGAACATATGCTCAAGGCATGGGAATGAGAATTGCAAGGGAAAATTCCCCTATTTGTGGTTGTTCCCTCGAATAAAGGATATTCTAGCCCTATTGTGTGTGTGTTTGTGTTTGTGACAACTTCAACTTCACTGTGAAAGTTGCGTAAACAATGAATGAGGATCAAGAGGAAACGGATTATACTAGCTAAAATTACTTTTCTTGTCCTCAAGACCTTATGAGAGTTTTATAATAATAACTTCAACATATATGTTTTACATCAATGCTATGATATGATGATATGGTTTTAGTAACTTTGGCATTGCAATCTATTCATGTAAATAATAAGCATGTGAATGTGATTACTTGCATCATGCGTATTTAACGGAAGCCCTTCTCTAACAGGTACACGACCATTTTATAAACATTGGTATATATATAGAGATTAATAAAAAGTTGTGACCAATACTTGCAAAATTTTCCTTAGGCTATGGGAACATGCAAGGGCCTGTAACTTGTATAATGCAAATATACATGTGGTGGTTATAACATATAGTATAAATACTTATTCATTTGCCAATTGCCATGCTATACATATATATGTGTGTGCGCGCATCATTACTCTATTATTACCTTAATTAATTTCTATATGGTAAATCTCACGAGTCCAATTCATTTTCATTTCCATTACATGAAAGAAATTTAAATAAAATGAGCAGCATTGGGGATGGTCCGGATGGATATGAGACAAAAATGAGGAGGGCCCATTAATATTCCATAATGTCTTCCACCCGACAATTGTTATCGAGGAGTGGGGCCTATCCCACCAACAAGTTTTCAATGTCTAAGCCCAACCGGCCCGTTACCATCATCAACTAATCAAGATCTGAACACAATTTCTTTTTTGGTAAGCAGGTAGATGATGATGATCAAAAAGAACACAATTGATAGATACTAAGGACCTAATATCATGTTTTTTCAAAGCATTATGACTTAGTTGATGATAACTGTAAAAGCATATTAATATTATTAATAGCCACCTTGGGAGATCAGTCTTAATACTATCCCCAGGTGAGGTTGCAAATTTATTTGTTACTCATGTACAATATGATTAAACTCATGATCAGATTGGGAAAATAAAAACCTATGATGATTGTTTAATATGTCCCACAACATGGGTCACTTAAATTTAGGTAAATTTTCTATATATATATATATTGTGGGTGGGGGACAAGGGTGTAATAATAATAATAACTTCGATCAGCACAGCACTAGGTAAAATAGTTGACTTCTTGGGCGTCAATTGTAAGAATTGGTTTGACCACAAATCAAATGAGGAAGAGTATTTATTATGTGCTGCTCAAAATCATAACAAAAACTTCTCTAAATAGGGAAAACAATTTTACAATGCTACCCTCCCAGTGTTTTGTTCGGTGGGATCCAGATCCGGACAACTGAAATTCCCAAACTCAAATCAATTTTAAGTAAGTTGATATGATAAATGCATTTTTAATTATGCTGCTATCAAGTACCAACTCAAGAATGAGAATGCCGTGAACCCAATGAAAGAAATGATTTTGACTAATCAAATAAATACAGCTGTATTAACCAAACTCGACAAGGCAACAACAATATTTACAAAAGAGCTCTACGTTCCTCAATTAAAGAAACCTAAATCAATACATCTTTTTCCCATACCCACCCCCCCAGGATATATATTATCATCAACAGTAGTAGTCCATCATCTCTCTGGAAAACACCAATGGTAGCACTAAAACTCGCTGTCAACGCACCAAAACTAGAAAGATTCAACTTTTAAACTGAATCATCTTTGTACAAACACCCGGTCTTGACTCCACCTGTGAAAGTAATAGATCATACTCTTAAAACATTTAGTGAATTGAAAATTCCAAATACCAATACCAAAGAAAAGCCTCTGTTTTGTCATGCAAAATTGTACCCTGCAGAAAAATACAAGGAGGAACTAGCCCAAGCAGCAGGATTATTCACATTCTCCTTTACATGGTCAACCAAAAATGGACGAAATTTTAGGCTGGATTTTCAAATTAACAAAAAAAAAAAAAAAAAAAACAGATGAATTTCATGAAAACGTTCAAATGGAAAAAGTTTCAAAAGCCAATCAAATGGAACCCATTATCAGCTTGTAAAGTGTGGCCAAACCAAACTCGGTTTTCCTTTTGAGAGTTACTACTATAGAATCAAATAGAGCCCACGAAATATATAAGAGCTCTACTATGCATCACAGATCCAAAATTCACCAAAAGTTTACTCTGTATGGCTCTCACCTAAGGGCGGCAGCCCATCAAGCCATTTGCTGAAAATCCATGATCTTCACTACATGATGCGTATCAGTGCTGAAAATATAACCACTTCTGTACGGCAACTAAAAACCCAGAACTACTGAGAGAGGTGTTTCGAGAGCAAGTGTTTTGCTGCCATGCCATGCAACTGTGCAGGTCCCACATTAGACTGATCCTGAAACACAAATAATATCAGTTGTGAGGAATCCATAAAAAAAAAACATTAAATGATCTCAAGCACTTGTGAATCCAATACCATATCTTGCAAACTGTCTTGAATGTCAAAACAACTCTGAATACTATGTGGCCTGAAATGTAATTGCCCCTACAAGCATGTAACAGGATATGTTATTTAATTGTTTCATCTAAACGGCATAATACAACAATAAGGATTTAAGATTTTCACAACACTTCAGAGGATATAGAGAGGTTCGTAGACAGAAATGCCCCCAAAAGAGTTGCAAAATCCCTTTTACTACTAACTACAAACTCAATTACACAATATTGTCAGCTTATGTGAAACCTAGTTCCTTCACAAACACATGTTAAAATACCATACCAGCCCCTGCAATCTTTGTTGAGTAAGGTAATGACCATCATGAATTGGTGCTATTGAATTTAATTGCCCCTACAACAAGAATAAATACAACTTAAAAGTCTATATTAAGAAAGAAAAAAAAAAGAAAGTGCAAACACAATGTCACCGAAATTGTTATATGCATTACCAGCCCCTGCATGCTCTGTTGATTGCTATAAAAATCATCACGGCCAGGAGCAAGGGTATTTAAATGTCCCTACAACAAGAAGCAATACAGATTATATTATTGGAAGTGAAAAACAAAAACGGTTTAACTTCTTGGTTTGTACATTATGTTCATTATCAGAACATCCCCTACCATTCCTTGTACAATTTGTTGAGTGCCAAAATAGCCATCAAGGTTTGGAACTCTCGAGTTCAATTGTTCCTACAAGAATAAAACCCCATATCTAAGAAAAGACCACTTCAGATTATATTTTAACTTCAACTACATAAAAAATCTACTATCTAATATACTATAGAAACAATTAAAATACATCATACCATCCCTTGTATGCTCTCTTGCGTATCATAAGAACAATCAAGGGTTGGTGCTAGTAAATTTGAGTGTCCCTACAGCAAGTATGGAACCCACATCAAAATGCATCTTCTATATCTATTTCAAAAATAAAACAAGGTGGTCAAACAGGTGAAAAATGTAACGAACCATTGGCGGCCAGGTTTCATGCATCCCAATTGTTATTACTTCTGGCTCTGACTGTACCTAAAATATATATGCAAAAGAAATACTCAAGTGAATTATCATTTCTAATGGTTTGAAATGACTTGAACTATAAGTATGATCGTGGTAAAAGAAGAAAAAGAGAATCAAATTACCTTTCCTTTTCTACACATACTGTTCTTTTTATTTGTCTTGCTTGTATTGTTACCTTGGATCACTTTTTCAAAGTCATTAAGACCACGAGTTGATGGAGAGCTGGGCTCTAATACAGGTTGAACTGAGTTATTCAAACTCTCACACTTTCTCAAAGCTTCTTCCAGTGCATTGAAAGCAATATTGTAACTCTCTTGAGATAAAGATCCTTCATCACCCAATATAAAAGCCCGTCGACATAGATCATTGTAGCGTTGAACCCTAGACTCAATCACATGTAGCTCTTGTCTCATGGTTTGTCTACTTTTTGCATCCTTTGTCCAGCGTTTCAAAATATATTGAGATGGAATGTTATGCACACCAGACATTTGAAGAACAATCATCACATGTCTACAAAGGAAACCACTGTATTCAAATAAACGGCACGTGCAAGAAATATCAGATGTCATTTCATTCCTCACTACAACAAAATCTTGATTCTCTTCAAAATCTTGAACTTTGAACGTCATGATTGCACCATCTTCACTTTCTTTCTTTGGATGACAAGCAACAACTCCCAAAACCTCAACTTGGAACTTCTTGAATATAGCATGTGTGTAAACTGTTGCCATTTGTTTCCCGAAGGGCGAGGGGGATTTTAATCCTGGTTGTTTATGCCATGACTCAAAATCTGCTTTTGCTTCCTCTTCATACTTCTCTTGTAAAATTGCTTTGTAATGGTCTAAAAATTCCTTCAACGTAGTTCTCCGTTGCATGTATTTATCAAAAAAAGAGTTTATACTTTCCGACCGTTGCGTTGCAGACATCCCAGCCAAGAAAATGTTTCTCATGTATGTTGGAATCCATCGTTCACGATCGTCGTACAATGATTGAAACCATATGTCATTTCTTAGATTGAATTTATCAATAATTTTCCACCATCTCTTTTCAAACTTCTCATCTGTTGAAGACTTAATAATACATTTGTTAAATTTAGTCATAAAGTTTTCATGTTGCCTTAACACATAACTGAGTTTCTCCGGAATCTTGCTCAGTATATGCCACAAACAAAAACAATGGCGAGAATCTGGAAAAACATCAGCGATAGCTTCTTTTAAGACTTTGTCTTGGTCAGTCAATATCACTTTAGGAGCCTGTCCACCCATTGCTCTAAGCCACGCTTGCATCACCCAAGCATATGTAGATTTAGTCTCATCTGCAATCAATGCACATCCAAGCAACACAAACTGAAAGTGATGGTTCACTGCAATAAAGGGAGCAAATGGCAATTTGTATTCGTTCTTAATATATGTAGTGTCAAAAAACACTACGTCGCCAAAATTTCCATAGTCAAGCCTACCTTTGCCATCAACCCAGAAAACATTTCTCAAACGCTGTTCTTCATTCAAATCTAGTGCATAGAAGAAGGTGGGATTCTCATCTTGCATGCACATAAAATGTTCAAGCATAACCTGTGCATCTCCCTCCTCTAAAGCTAAAAGCTGCCCGCTACTACCATTAATGATGCCACTCTTTTGATTCACAAATTTCTTAATTCCACCAGTCTTTCTGGACATTGTGACGTACATCTTCTTTGTTCTTGCTCGGATAGCATGCAAGGCATCAACATTACTGTTGCCTAGATCTATGTTTCTGTGACCTCGAAAGTAATAGGCTTG
The DNA here is from genome assembly GCA_025631255.1 of Cornus kousa. Taxonomy (NCBI): domain Eukaryota; kingdom Viridiplantae; phylum Streptophyta; class Magnoliopsida; order Cornales; family Cornaceae; genus Cornus; species Cornus kousa. The sequence goes on along the minus strand of JAOTQH010000011.1, from coordinate 2,851,214 downwards.
ATCTGGAAAAATTTCATGGTTATGCTCCTTTACGAAACTACGAATAATCCATCTTCCATCCTGCCTTCTCTTGACATGCATGCAAGCCTTGCAATCCGTCTTTGACCAAGATCGATTTATTCTCCCTCGTTTTCTCTTAATAGGAATGTTTGCAGAGCCGTCTGCATTTGAAACAGGTTCTGGAGTTTCAGATGTACTAGATTCTCGCTTGCTTCCATATCTAGTACACACAAATTTTGCATCAATAAATTTTCCTGAGATTCTTGATCGACGGCTGGCCTTTATTATGGTGGCAAAACCAACAGACTTGGCGTATTCTTTATAAAATGAAAAAGCATCCTCCTTGGAGTCAAATTCCATACCATCACATGGCTCTAAATTGGTATGAAAATTCACAGCAACTCCATCTTTGGCATGCACTTTCTGTCTGCTATTTGATGTGAACCCACTCACATTTGGTCCTGTGTTTTCTTTATCATGTTCAGCAATCTTGGGAGAGCAAGCAGTTGCTCCATCCCTACCATGCACTTCACCTCCAGCATCCTCCACATCTTCATTCACATTTGGCCTACTGTCTTCCTTATAATGTTCTCCTGATGGCTGTTCAAGGTCTATTCCGATTGAGGGCATTTTTTTTTTCTCTCTCAAAATTTTTTACAACATACCTGGAAGTATTGATAAATGTGTGAAATCAGCATTAGTAACCAAAATCAATTTTAAAAAATGAAGGAATATCCAGCTATGTAACCTACATGAGCTTCAAATTTGTCATAAAAGAAGAAATAAGTAAAATCCAATATAATTCAAACTTCTTGTTACATTTTATAATGGAGAGAAGATTCTAAGATTAAATTATACCCTTTCTGAAGTGTTAGATCATGATATATGTTGTTGGGCCCATTCTCTAACAGCTTAACTTTTGGAGCAATTGGTAGTCTAATGGTATCAGAGCTTTGGTTCTGGGAAGTAATGGATTCTCCATCTTTCCATTTGTTCCCCGGTTCATTGTGCACATTTTGCACTTGTTCTAATCCTAATTTGATCTATTTGCCTTGCTATGTGGAATATTGTGTTGCACGAGAGGGAGGGTGTTAGAACTCGATATACACTACTGGGCCCATTCTCTAACAACTTCAGCTTTTGGAGCAACTAGTAGTCTAACATATAAAAATAATAACATGGTAGCATTGAATTAATAAAATAAGCAAAAGAATAAAGTAAACCTTCATGATGCAAGTAAATTAGTGCACTGTGATTCATTTAAGATAAATAAGACAACCCAATCATAAATGTTTAAAAGCATTGAATTCACTTGTACAATTACTTATCCAAAAAAAAATTTTGAATCCACTTATACAACATGACTTATATACATATATATATATATATATATAGAAAGAGAGAGAGAGAGAGAAAAAAAAATCAATATATATCAGAAAATATCCTACAAACTTAGAGATTAGGAATTCAAATGAGGTATCATGGTTAGTTTAGATTGTTAAGTGCTACGGGCTTGAAGGACTCTCTGCTCAGGTTCTCAGACAAAAATAATCAACAGTATTACTTGACACCAAATCCTAGAAAGGGATATTAAATGTAAACTAAACTCCCTTCAGGGGTAAAAAACAAGCAAAATCATAAAGATAAACTAGGCGATATGAATGACTCATCCGTGCCTATATTTTAAAAAGAAAAGAAAGAAAAAATGCATTCATCGTCAAATACTTGTTTCACTAGAAAAAATGAAAATGACATATTTCCACAATGAATAGGAACAATTATAGCTCTAGCAACTAAAGCAGGCAAGATGAGTATGTATCACTCGCACATGAACATAATATATACACAAACACACTCATATGAGAACCACTTTATTTATTTATTTACTTATATTAACAAATGGAGGATAATGCAATAATTATTGGGTGTGGTGAGTGTAATATAGTATAGAGAATCAACAACGTTGCGGTCATCAACATTGATAGAAGTATGCAGCCCCTACAATGTGCAAATTAGAGTAGGATACGCCTCCCATATGGATAAATTATTTTCCATGGGTCATAACAAATATATAGTAATTGCATGGTAAAGCATTTTCAGAACATAAATTAATGAGATGAAAAAAATAAAAAAAAAATGGTTCCAGCTGTTGGGGTCACCAGATTGAACCTCTTGGAAAAACAACCAGACATGTTTTGGCAAGCAACCTGAAATGGATAGGAGTGCATGACCAAACAATTTTGCCACATTTTAGAATAATATATCATGTGCAGATTCACATCATTAACATACATAGTAAACTCGTCTTAAATCAGTTGGTTCAAATTTCAATTTGATGTTGGGGATTCTTGCATAGCATAGCTTATTATCGGCTCTTCAATAATATATTTGAATTCCAACATTAATCATACAAAATCAAATTGTCGAATGCCGAAAAACAAGTAAACAGATTGCCAGTAACTAATTTTGCTCATAAAAAGTAATTTACTTCTTCATGTCTATAATTTTATATAAGCTAATCATTTTCTCTGGTTTCCCTAAGCATTCAAATTTATACGAATATATATCTATCTGTATATATATATATTGAACTTTCATTTCTAGACTTCCTGCTTACACACAGTCACAGACACGCACGCGTATAGGTATATAGAACAAAAATATGAAAATGCATGGAAAAAAAAAGTAGAGAGAGAACGAGTAAAATTACGGCAAGTGAAGAAGTCCAACAGAGGTTGAAGATCGTAGCAGAGAAGAGTGAGTGAGATTTGCGGGCGAGTATGGAACTCTTCGTTACCTCGACAGGTTAGGGCACCACATACTTTCCAAACGTACTCGCATCTCGCGTTTTCTCACTCGCCTCTCCTCCTCCTATCCTCTCTACTCTCATGGGTCGGCCCACCTCAGTCTAGCCGCTTTTTTTGACCCAGCAAGATGGCATGGATCGATCACAATGTCGTTTCATTATGGGCTTAGCTTTACCATCTTTTAAAATTTATTGGGTCTGAAATGAATAAAGATACTCCACTTATTAAGTTGGGCTTCTAAAAGAAAAAGGATGGTCAAAGTCTTCGGCCCTGTTGGATAAAGCTGCGATTTTCTTTTTTTTTTTGCTGTGATTTCATTTCTATGAAAATGACAAACTTATGAAAAGTTGTGGTGTCATTTCTGTCGAAACAAAATACTTTTGGTTAGATGTATGTTACCAAAAGT
>JAOTQH010000011.1:2836847-2847901 GCA_025631255.1 Cornus kousa | reverse complement strand
CTCTCTAACAGTGGCTCCAAAACCTTTCTCTGCAACTCTCTAGATGTAGCTTAACCCTAGTAAGAAAAACGAAAACCATGTTTTTCGACCTCCAATCTGTACTCAAAAATGGTGTTGCTTGTTGATTCTTGTTCCTTTTCTTTGAACCCATGATTTGAAGCTATATATATATATATAGTTATATATGAATATATGTGCAAACGCGTATATTCATTGTTTTTTCCCTCATAAATGCGGTGGTGTTAGCTGGTTCTGATGCACAAGCTGTGCTTTTCCTTTTAATTTATTGTGGTGTATGAGCATTAGATTTTCAGATGGTTGAGCTTATTATGCTGGTGTGAGTGTACGGACTGTGGAAGATTTTGAAATGTAGTAGAATTAGGGGAAATCGAGCTAGTGAAGTTTGAATATATCGCGCAATTTGCACAAGTTTGTGTAGGATTTGGGGTTTTTGAATGTACATTTTGGTTCAGGAGGTGAAAGAGGTTGAGATTTGATGATTTTGTGAAGTATTGGCTTCGAATCGATGAAGAAATTTCACTGGTTTAAGCAAACATTCAGCAATGGTAAGCTCGAGAAGCGACTATCTCTCGGAGAGTACAAACGAGCGGTTTCTTGGTCCAAGTATTTGGTGTCATCAGGAGCGGAGATAAAAGGAGAAGGAGAAGGAGAATGGAGTGCCGATATGTCGCAGTTGTTTATAGGGAATAAGTTTGCGTCGGGACGGCATAGTAGGATTTACAGAGGTATGTATAAGCAGAGAGATGTAGCAATTAAGCTTATAAGTCAGCCCGAGGAGGATGGTGACTTGGCTGCTTTGCTGGAGAAGCAGTTCACTTCAGAGGTCGCTTTGCTGTTTCGATTACACCATCCAAATATCATAACAGTAAGCTCTCTATATAAAATGAAGTGTTTATTAGTATGAATGAAATTGGGTGTGAACATTTACTAAAAATAGACATAGAATATGATTCTATTATTCAATGGGATTTAGATCGTCTTTGTGTTTTTCACATTCTGATTTTATTTCAATTAAGATGTGAAGTACTCATAAAGGGCGCGGCAAAATTATGTAATGTGGTGTCCATTTATGATGTTTCTCAGTGCAAGTATGGCTGCTGATAGTTGATGAATTGTGAAATTGCACTTTAGGCTGGTTGGAAATGCATATACACAAGAAACCAGCATTCTTGTTTTCAATGATGAGCTTCTATTTGGGGACCACACTACTTTTGTTTCATGGGAAAGGCACTACTCTGCTTACAAAGATATGCCTTTTTTTGTCCCCCTTTTTATGAATTTGTAAATTGGCTGCTGTTTTATTATCCATGCTGGTGCACGTCAATTGAGCCTTGTTTACTATGCCCCTTGACTACATATTACCATTGACTTATACCTGCATACATTATTCACTTCTACTAGCTTTAGACTCCTCTTCTTAGGGTAGGTTTGAGTCCTGCTAGTTTTGCCAAATATTCTCACTTGTGGTATTTCTATGTTCACTTTCCTTCCGGCCTTGTAAATTCATCCCAATTCTGATTTGCAAGTCCTAACTCCTGTCATTATTTGATCTAATCTCCTCAAAACAATCCTTCATGCTAGGGAGTTGAATATAAAATAACGACCCTTTCTGCATTATAATAACCCTAGTTTTTGCAAGTAAAATAGCTGACTTAGTTCTACAGAGACTGATAATTGATTATTCTAATACTTGGTTAAGGCTAAACTATGAGAGAAAGCAAGAATGCTTTTCTTTGAATAAAATTTAGAATTTTTTTTTTTATATAGTCGATGATATTGCAGAGACTCTTATAATTTACAAATATGTTTTGGATGTTAGTCATATAGCAAATTATCAGCTCCAATCTGGCTACAGTTCACTTTAAAAGATCACAATTTTATACGCCGGATACTCGTTATATGAGTATTGGTTATGGCCCGTTAAAGTTATTTTTTTAAAAAAGACTCAAAACTTCAAATCATATGAGTAATCTAGAGATCCGTTTTAAATGCTAATGCCTGAATTTTTTGAGAAAAAGTAGCATATCAGCAATGTTTCGTTCCAACTTTGCAAACCTTTTTTCTCACACAAGATTTTTGGAACTTTTGACATCTTGAAACCTTTTGTTATCAATACTTCCAATAATACATTGACCTTCATTCACTGTTTAATGTGATGTACCTTTTGATAGTGATAATGTCTCATACATGCACTCACACACATGAGCTGGGGAAATCAATTTGATTTTCTATATATTGGTTGAATTTGTGAATCTTGATGAGCAACTAGTTTTGTAGTATTTAGTATTTACAATGCTGAACTTTCCTACAAATAACTTATCTGACCTCTATGTACATCTCCCACTTTCTTCATGCAGTTTTTCGGAGCATGTAAGAAACCCCCTGTGTTTTGTATAATCACTGAGTACTTGGCAGGAGGCTCCCTAAGAAAATACCTCCATCAGCAGGAGCCATATTCACTTCCCCTCACCCTAGTTCTGAAGTTGTCCCTTGACATTGCACGTGGGATGCAATATCTTCATTCTCAGGGGATACTACACAGGGATCTCAAATCAGAAAATCTACTGCTTGGGGAAGATATGTGTGTGAAGGTAGCAGATTTTGGAATCTCATGCTTGGAATCTCAATGTGGCAGTGCAAAGGGATTCACGGGTACTTACCGTTGGATGGCACCAGAAATGATCAGAGAAAAACACCACACAAAGAAAGTCGATGTTTACAGTTTTGGCATAGTCTTGTGGGAGCTTTTAACTGCATTGATACCATTTGACAACATGACTCCTGAACAGGCCGCGTTTGCAGTCTGCCAGAAGGTATTTTGACTTGATTATATCATGTTTTGGTGCATTTTATAATTGTTATCACATAGGAAGCTTCCTATTACATGTGTGTCTCCCTCAATGAATATATTATTATGCAGTCAAATCAGTTTGACATGCCGTTACTCATACATGGCCTTCTTTTGCATATTTCAACAGAATGAAAAATTGTTCAAAATATATATATAAACAAAAAATTAAGCAGAATTAATAGAATGTATTATTGACTAGCAATTACCCCAAAAGCTGAAGCTATTGAGAATGGGCCCAAAATTGTTTATATAGCTGCCACGCCCTCCCTCAAGTGCAACTCCTTATTGAACAATGTGCAACCAAGGCAGAGATGGAGACTGCTCTAAGACCATGTTAGACTAACAATTGTCCCCAATGTACATCTAGGTTCAACATGTATTTCTATGATGTTTTCCGTAGAAGTGATAAAAATCAAATTATATAATTCTTATTTAAGTATAGGCAAGGTTTGGCTCATGGAATTTAAAATTTATAGATATGAGATATCTAGGCAGTGCTTAGTTGTAGTAGTCTCATTATCTGAAGTTCTTAAAACCTCCATCCCTTCACCAACCTCCGAGAAATGGCTGGATTGCTCGGATAGATGTATTGTTTGAAAATCACTTAGTTGCTGCTATAGATGTCACTAGGGATGACTTCCAATACTTTATGTTAGAATATTTATATGTAAATAGGTATTTATATTGGGATCTTATTGTAATTAGACATAGGATTTGCGGCCTTTATGTAAATAGGTCGTCCTTGTGTTATATATATATACTGTGTAATGTGTAAGGGTTGAGACATATATGAAGATGAAAAACATTAGAGGCGGTGGACTCTTTCATCCGATCTCTCTCTCTTAGCCATCTTCTCTCTCTCTCTCATCTATAAAATTGACACTTTATAAAGGCACATCTCAAACATGGCACAATAAATGACCCAAACAAATTTGATCCTATTGGAGAACATCATAGGAGTGATTTTAGCTTACAATAGAATATTGATTGGAGTGATTTATGGTATTGATTTTAGGAATCCTCCACCAATGTATTTTCCATATTTATCACTTGTATTCTTCCACCTATGAATAGATGTGCTGATTGTAAACAACATTAAGAGAGAATATAATAAAGGTGATGTAGCACTTTGGGTTTTGTGTGTCTATCCTTGTGTTCTTCATATTTAATTTCTCTCTTCAATTTTTATATCTTTCAACAAATCCAATCATGTTTTTCTAGCACTTCTTCAGATTTCGAGCACTAAATAAAATATTCTTCCATCTTAATTTTTAACCATCCTAAGATAGATAGATAAAATCATATGGCCTTCAACTAGTTGTTTCTCCTAATTTTACAGCATGTTTGAGAACCAATCACACATATCTAAAAAGAGTCACTACTGTTTGTTGTTTGGTGGTGATTTATTTCTAATTGAAGATTAAGTGGGCTGAATTCAAAGTCTGAATTCCTAACTTTGAGGAGTTGCTTTAGAATTAGGTAGCTTTGGATTATTAGAAATGGTATATATGGAAAGCAATTTAATTGTGCTAACAATTTAAGTCACGATTTGTTGAGTTATTTTGAGTTGGGATTCTGTTTTATAAGTTTCAAGTCCTCATTTTCAAATTTTCCATGTGTTGATGACCGCGCCACGATGGTTGCTACAGTGGCGCCGTCTCTGCAAAAATAGGCACATTGCTGTGCCACGATAGCTGCTTAAGTGGCACCGCCTCGGCAAAATAGGCACACCTGGCCAATGTTTACCTGGCGTGCCCATAGTGAGATTGGGTATCCTCGAGCTACTCATCCACTAACTGGACTTGCTGATTGAGGAAGGGGTCACTACCCTTCCTCGCCCTTGGACGTGCCCCGCTCCAGTCGGATGGGCTCCTCCTCTCTGCTCTTCCGAGTTTGCTTCCTGAAAGAGCAACCTCGACTGACCTGTTTTACGATCTCCCTTTTTTGGGATTAGGGACCTCAAAATATCAATTTGGGAAAGAACCCTACGAGGTCACGAAGGCAGAACCTCGAGGAGGGCTCCTTCTCCTCTGGAATTCTGGAATCTGAGGACATGTGGACAGGTGGCTGAGATTTAAGGTGTCGCCCCAGTCCGAGGCCAACACAAGGAGGAAAGGACACTCGGTACCCAAGCTCGAGCAAGGCAAGATAAAGAGCGTATTAATTACGAATGATGTCTGATAGGACCTGCATTAATTAAAAAGCGCCATTACCTCTTTTGACCGGGGGGCAAAGCGCCGCGGCCCATCCATCAAGGTCCCATCTGTCAGGAGAGTGACCCTCGAACCCTTGGGTAAGAGCGAGCTCACCCGAAAGACTGAAGGACATTGACCGAGGAGCCAAGCACTATAAATAAGGGTGTTAATTAGCCTTTAAAGGCAACCAACGACCACATTAACTACTGTTTATTGTTAAGCTCGAGCTTGCAAGGTACCGAGGTCAGCCTTCCCTTTCTTAATCTTTGCACTCAGAGAATCCCTCGTGTTGCTTGGATCTCCACTCGGGTACTGATCTCAGAATTCCTTAGCGTACGTGGAACGGTCTCCTCATCTTACAATGAACCACTTTCAACATTTTGGCGACTTCACTAGGGAGGAGCGCTTCACAGATGTCAAGCATGCGTGAGATCAGTGTGCAAGAGATCAGTCAACCCTCTCAGACTAGTCCCGCCTTCGATGAGGGCTATGAGGGGTCTGTGAGTATGCCGGAGAGCTATTACAGGCGTGGTAGCATCAGGCAAAACCAGGGGAGGTAAACCCAGCATATTACAAAGTTTACCGTGCGCGGCTATAGAAGTGTTTTTGAAAGGCCGAAAAGAGGCGTCGGTCTTCAAAATGGATTGAGCAGGGATGGGAACTGGAGTGTTGCATATAAACTTTCTGAAAGAAGCTATCACCTCTTTCCAGTATGCCCTTGTTCTCATAGCCCATCACCCCACCCTCAAGGAAGAGGGCATATAAAGAATTTGACGATCTCCCAAGAGCTCCGCCTCCTTGGAATCAAGAAAACGGGAAAAACCCGAGGGATAGGTGCTGTGATATTGGCGAGCTCCATAGCTGTAATCCTGAGACAGCCCCTGATCCAGCCCAAACTGTCGAGCTACTCTGTGAGGGTTGTAGACTTTTCCCACCCCCGAGTGAGGGGGAAGGAGGGTAGGAAGATAGCCTGTAGAGGTCATGGCGAGGATTGTCAACGCAGGAGTACGCTTTAAGGATTTGCCAGAAATAAACATGCCATCCTTCGAGGCATAACAATCTACTCGAGGGCCACTGGTACAAGGGCGAGCTACAAAGCAACTCTCCCTGTTAATGTACTCTGCTAGTTTTTTCTTGGTGTGATGTTTATGCCACTGAGAAGATTGTTTCAGACCACTATCCCGAGGTAGTGTAGTGGGGCGAGGACCATATTTTGGAAAATGTTCATATAAGAACATCTGGAGAAAAATGGTATTGACAGGAGTAACCACAGTCATACGACCCATGGAACGCTCCATGCAGGCATGTGCCAGGTCGAGCTCATGGTAAAGAATTCCCAGAAATAGCGCGGCCAGAGGGACGCTCTTGCCGCAAGATAATCTGATAGCCAGAGGAATGAGATCGAGATAGGGCCCATCATCAGGGGGACCTGGAAAAACGAATCTAGATAGCCAAGTCAAAAGAAAAGCAGCAAGACGAGCCGAGTCTCTACATTTAGGACCGCTGAAGGATTCCTCCCCTTCCTGGCCCTGAGGGGGAAAATCTCGAAAATAGTAACAGAGGAGTGACACGAAGGTGCATTTCTTCCCCGTATCGGGGAACTCCTCGTGAAGGCCATCGTCTTGGTAGCGCGATGCAATTTTCCCCACCGAGGTAACGCCGCTGCGTAATTTAGCAGCGAGCTTAACCTCGTCCTCAGGAAGGGACCAAGAGCTAGGGTCGTGCTCTCCAAATACGTTCAAGCACATGAGCTGGACCACATCCTCAATTGTAGGGGTGAACTCCCCCCAAGAAGTAACAAAGGTGTGAGTGTCTCGGCTTCATCGAGACAAAAGCAGTGCGAGGTCATGAACATCTCGTGGTATGGTCAGCTCCCGAGTGTTGCGAATGGCATCCGTAATTCTCGCAGTTTTCAAAGTTTTAGAAAACTCGGCATCGAACAAAATTGCATCTGTCCACAGGTCCCAGCCTCGACCATGACTAGTCTGACTTATAAAATGGAGACTGGAATGAGGGAAATTGCCACGCTCTACCCTCAATCGCAGCACCAAGCTAGGCGGAATGGGTACCCCTACGAGCGCATAAGGCACGCCCTCGAATAGAAGAGTGCCTTCCTGGACTTCGTCCACTTCACTCAATGTGTTACTGTTAACCCAAAAGGTATCATTAGGGCCAAAGTAAGGAGCAACTTGCCACTCAGCCAAAGGAGGAACATCGTCGCGTACTGCCATGACTATGGTTCAACCTCGATTAAAAAGAAAAAAATCTTAGAAAATCTTAAGAGAAAATAAGTAGCTTGGTTTGTTTTGAACTCTGAAGAGAACAAGTGTTCGCTTAAATAGTGGGGGCCCAGCGCCCCAAGCGTCGCGCCCCTGACAAATGAAATGAATGGGGCTCGGGATTCGAAGCGTCATATCTTGGCACACCAGTAAGAAAATAACATGTGGAACGAGAAGTCGAAGTGACATAACTCTTCGATGCCGAAATGTAATAATAATGATAAAGGCAAAATTCTTTATTAAATTAATTAATGGCTTGCTCGAGCTCCCCTCTTAGCGACCTCGAGCAGGGGGCAAAATGTTGATGACCGTGCCACGATGGCTGCTTCAATGGCGCCGTCTCTGTAAAAATAGGCATATTGCAGCACCACGATAGCTACTTAAGTGGCGCCTCCTCGGCAAAATAGGCACACTTGGCCAGTGTTTACCTGGCGTGCCTATAGTGAGATTGGGTATCCTCGAGCTACTCATCCACTTACTGGACTTGCTGATCGAGGAAGGGGTCGTTGCCCTTCCTTGCCCCTGGACATGTCCCGCTCCAGTCGGATGGGCTCCTCCTCTCTGCTCTTCCAAGTTTGCTTCCTGAAAGAACAACCTTGACTGACCTATTTTACGATCTCACTTTTTTGGGATTAGGGACCTCGAAATATCAATTTGGGAAAGAACCTACGAGGTCCCGAAGGCAGAACCTCGAGGAGGGCTCCTTCCCCTTTGGAATTCGGGAATCTGAGGACATGTGGACAAGTGGCTGAGATCCAAGGTGTCGCCCCAGTCCGAGGCCAACATAAGGGGGAAAGGACACTCAGTACCCAAGCTCGAGTAAGGCAAGATAAAGAGCGCATTAATTACGAATGATGACTGATAAGACCTGCATTAATTAAGGAGCGCCATTACCTCTTTTGACCGGGGGGCAAAGCGCCGTGGCCCATCCATCAAGGTCCCATCTGTCAGGAGTGACCCTCGAACCCTTGGGTAAGAGCAAGCTCACCCGAAAGACTGAAGGACATTGACCGAGGAGCCAAACACTATAAATAGGGGTGTTAATTAGCCTTTAAAGGCAACCAACGACCACATTAACTACTGTTTATTGTTAAGCTCGAGCTTGCAAGGTACCGAGGTCAGCCTTCCCTTTCTTAATCTTTGCACTCAGAGAATCCCTCGTGTTGCTTGGATCTCCACTCGGATACTGATCTCAAAATTCCTTGGCCTACATGGAACAGTCTCCTCATCTTACAAAGAACCACCTTTAACACCAAGCATGCATAAAAGTTGAGGGCAAAACCATCATATATAAGGCCTGAACTTCGGATATGGCCCAGTAGTTTACTCACTGAACTTTGGAGCTTAGCAAGACCAAGGTCTGGGGTTAAAGTCTCATTAGGTGTTCTTTGTGGCTAGCCTCCGCTGCTCCTGCAATGACTTACCCTGCCTGAGTGGGGAGGCGCCCTTCCGGGTCCTCGGAGATTATTTGGGTTGTTGAGGGGCTCTAAGGGTTTGTGCCACCCCGAACACCCCGTGTTAGTAAAATAAAATAAAAAAAAAAAAAATTAGAAAACCTTCACGCATAAGGTACTGACTGCCCGAACAACTAGCTTAACAGATTACTAGTATAATCAGAAAGTGGAAACAAAACAAAAATTTAGATGGAAAGAAAAAGAAAGCATATACTTTCTCTTTAAATCTTTTCATAGAAACTATGAATGTTTTCTTCTAGAAAATCTAAATAGCTAATTAATGTAAAAGGACATTGCTGGAGAGTGAAAAACTGAAGACCGGCCTAATATTTGGCAATATTTTTTGCACAAAGTGGTTGCTGTCTGACTCAAAACCACGTTCTCATGCTTATCAGTGCATGAGCCCAGGGTTTACTGTTACACCAAACAATGGACTCTATATAGTGTTTCTTTTTTTTCTTTTTTCTTTTTTTTGATAATTAAGAATGTATTAGAAAGCATTCAAAAGGGGAATGCATCCCATAAGCTACACAAAGGCCACCCTAAGGTCCCAAAGAGCCCAAAAAACCAACAAACTCTATATAGTTATCTAATACAGCTGCTGAAATAAATTCTGTGAAGTGCTCTGCGTGGAATTGCTGGATAAATGTCGTTTATTGCAACCATATCATAAAGGTATAATTGCATACAGAAAGGACATGTTCTTTTAAATGAATATGAACGATGGTGGAGTTTATTTTCCATTATTCTATTGGGAATTGAAATCAAGGCTAGGAGGAGCAAGTCGTGGAAGACTCAAGGAATAGAAGGATCTGCTCTTAAAGATGGGAAAGGTGAGTAAGAGGACTGTATTTTCAAAACTAATGTGCTAGTGTGCTACCCATATCTATAATATCCCAGCTTGGTGAGACTGTGCATAGGAGATACTGTAACTGGATGAGTTATTTATTTGTATTTATTTATTTATTTGTTAACATAAAGATATTGTTAGGCATTGCAGTAGACTGTACAATTGGATGGTCCTTAAAGAATTGGTTTCTTTTCGCTATATTACTTTATTTTTTATGAATGGGTAGGTTTTTCCTCTCTGCTCTGTACTTCATGCTTACTTGGTTTTCTTCCTATATTTCATTTGTATTGGTGAAATGTATTGTCCCCAGATTCCATGAACATGGTTGCAAATTAGTTTTACTTCCACCTCTGTTCTATTTTTCTCCAAGGCAACATCCAATTTCTGAACAGTTGTCAAAGACCTTAGATCTTCAAGCTTGGAACTGAAGTCCTTCAATATGTCTGAGTGAATGTATGAGATTTTCCAAGTTTCCCTTTGTTTTTCCTTTACTTAGGGAAAAGTAGGTTTTAGTAACCAGTCCTAAACAAAATTGATAGAAAGTGACTAAAAAGTAAAGAAAAGATGAATAGTCAATAGATTTAAAACTTAAGTGCACACCCTCCCCCCCCCCTTCTCTCTCTCTCTCTCTCTACCGCCACCACCTAACATCACTACCAATACCACCATCTCACCATTGGTTTTAATAATTCAAATACTTGGTTCATCCAAACCCTCAGAAATGGACACCTTTCAAACAGTATCCTCGACGAACACTGAACGTTGCTCTGGGATTGTAGCGTTTTCAATGTGATCAATTGACTGTTTATTGGAGTAAATTCAGCAACATAGCTTGTTCCCTGCAATGAGTAAAGTGATCGACTCAAAGAGTCTAACTCGGCTGAGTCACATGTTTATATGTATGGAGAGAGACTATTTGAGAACATTACCTTTTCGAGGTTAAGGTTTCCGTTGTCACAGCATTTTCTCTTTCGATTTACATGTCCGAGAAAGAAACGATGCAACCTGCAACTGAGTTTGCAACAACATCCGAGTCAATTTGGCTTCCGATTTGACTCGCCACTTCCCTGCTTCATACCGCAAAGCCTCTCTGGCCCTGATCATCTCCATCTCGGCGAGTTCCATTCTTATCATCAACTCGGAGAAGACTCGGAAACTCGGCCAAATCGGCCAACTACTTTGAGTCGGAATCGGAACTTCCCGAATTGGAACTCTTTAAGGTTATGGAGTCTTCATCTTTGACAGTGTTGGGAGTGTCAACCACCCTAGGTGTGTTTAAAACATTACAAAGAAGATTCTAATATTGAGATATATTTGGAAAATGATGAATCATGTCTTTTTTTGTAAAAAGAATAGTGCAAATATAGCCTCCCATATATATATATATATATATATATATATTTC
>JAOTQH010000011.1:2817297-2828618 GCA_025631255.1 Cornus kousa | reverse complement strand
TTTCAACATGCTACACAATCCATTAAAGTCTTTATTCAATCCCCAACCTCAATCTCAAGATGAATTATGCGGAACAGATTTAAACCCAGAATAAGTTTTCCCCTCATGAACATACTGTGTAAGTGATCACCTATGCAAAATATATTTAGTTTCATATTTTCCTTAGGTATTCCAGAATTGATTAAATTCCATCACTCATTAACTTACATGAAAGCAATTCTATAGTTTAAAGAAAAACATTAAACAACAGCATAGAATTTACAACCATCGACAGTTTTAACACAACAGAAGCATGGAAAAATTTCAAGTTTAATTTAAATCCTTATATTCCCTGGAGTTGTATTAGATGTGCAAAGAACACGAGGCAAAGGGAAGGAGATAAGATTAAAACTTGCCTTGAGACTTTTGTTCAAAATCTTTACACCGTCTTCTATGATCTCTGGCGAACTCTACTGCAAAACCCTTCCTCTATTCTTTTCTCCCTCTGCAGACATGTATAGAGTTTTGTTTGTTTTCTAAAACCCTAAACAGACATCTAACATATATTTATAGAGTTATACTAAATTCTAGATTAATTCAAGTCCAACTCAAAATCCTAACCGGCCCATACAACTACTTAGAAACCTACGTCGGCTATAAACCGATTTAAAGTAAAACCTTAATTATAATTAATTAAATCAAGACAAACTAACAAATTAAACTAAAATAATTAACCCATTATATTCAATTAAATTAATTCCACTAAAACAACTAAATTAAACCACGTAAACAAAAATAAAGAATTAAACACAACAATGAAATAAAACAGATAATTACAATTAAGTCAAATAATTCAAACCATTAAATAAAACAAATAATCACCATTAAAATTCCAATTAAATCATTAATCTAAACTATCAATTCAAATACTTTAAATAAATAAAATATAATTTAAACAATAAATTAAATACCAGGACTATCCTTTTGAAATTAGGGGTATTACAACAACAATGTATTCCCCATTAATGGAAATCAAGTGGTTAATTATACGAGCTTAGTGGTGATTCCAACAACCTAAATCCTCTCTTCTCATCTCTTAAATCCCTATCTCTACTTAGTTTTATTTTTATTGCATTTTAATTAATTGTTTTCCAGATTAATCAACTAACCAAACTCTCTTTTGCAATCTTATGATACGCTAGAGTTAAAGTTAAATTCCAACACGAATAATCCCTTGGGACGATCCCTACTTACTCTTGCTACGTTAGTAGTATTGTTGGTAGTGGTTTTTATAAATTTAAATTTGAACTAAAAGGCTTTTCTTGAACCATACATTCATTACATTTAGTTTGGCGTTTACAAGCGGCCTTGTCACCGGTTCATCCATGGGTCTAAATTTTGAGGCCCCATAAATTTTATAGATTGTATAAAATTTGAGCACATGTACTATAGTTTAGATATCATATAATGGGCTAGTCACATGATAAACCGGTCCATTCGGAACAACCATTCTTACCGTAGCTGCCAAGAATGAATCGGCCCACTCCTGTTTAAACTTGAACTTAAAATATAAAATTGGTCCAAAACAACCTGAGATTTTCCTTAGTGGGCGGAGCCAGGGTAGGGGGAGGGCTTCACCTGGGTCGGACCGCACTGTCAAAAACAAAATAATAAAAAAAATAAAAATTGAGTATATTTATTTGAAAAGAGAGTGCAAATATAAGTTATATAACTTTACCACAATTCTAGCTACTAATCATTTTCCTTATCAATCATTATTTCCAAAAAAAATTTGAACTAAATATAATATCTAATAATTTAGAGAAAAAAATAGAAAAACTTAACTCCCTTAGCAGAGATCTTCCTCTGGAATCAACGCATGGTTTTGTTTTGGACTTCAAGTTTCTTTTTAAAAAAAGTTTGTTTTCAACATTAACTCCCCTACGACCCTTCACACACAACCTTAACCCTAACCTAACCCTAACCTAACCTAACCTAACCTAATTGTAGAAGTTATTCTGATAAACTCCGTAAATTCTTTGTTGCACTTCAATTGACAATGATTGCAAATAATATGCATTTGGTTCATCCCACCAAAAGAAGAAAAACATCATCGTCACCATCACCACCATCATCATCAGTGAATTGGTCTAGCGGACTACACACCGACTCCTGGGAATCAATCCTAAACCAATTATCCGTTGTCAAATTGCTTGATCAAACACCATTGTTCATACTTCTAGTCGTCATGATCAAGGCAATAAAAATAGCCGTTGCTTATACAATCTTGCAAAGAAAAAGGTGTATAAGTAACTAACCAATATCCCAAAAGTCTTGGGTTACACTCGTTACATTGGATCATCTAATGGGTAGCTGATATTTTTGGACGACCAAAAATCAATCGCATACATCCTCAATCCATTCTTGGAGGTTTGGATTGAACTTCGCGTTACCGGTGATGTATAATGTTTTGTTTTAATATATGGTGTTGCTTTTTCAAAGCTTGCCTTTTCAAGGCGTGGATGTAGTGAATGGACTGCCCTTAATGGTGCACGTCAACCCTATTGTGATATCATATCCCACAATCATCATATTTTTGCTTTAGGTGAAACAGGTTCAGTTGAAATTTGGGATTTCAACATTTCTTTGATCCCTACAAAAAAGATGGACATTAGGCCTTCTTTTCCTAGGAGTAAGTTTGAATTTGAGAAGTCTCCTCCTGGAAAGTGTCTTTATTCTACACGGTGTTACATGGTGGAATCGAAAGGTGATATTCTGCTTATAATGAGGTATATTGGGAATTTCCTTCGCTCGGGCAGTGTACTTGTTGATGAGGCAGATCTTCTTCTTGAAGAAGATAACCTAATGCATTTGGTGTGTCCATACATGACAAAGGTTTTTCATGTTTACAAGCTTGATTTTGATCAGAAAAAGTGGGTGGAACTGGAATACTTAGGTGATCGCATGCTTTTTTTGGGTGGGAATCACTCCGTTTCACTATCACACAAGAGTTTTCCAAACTGGAAAGGGAATTCAGTTTACTTCACTGATGATAATCGGGATCGAATGAATGAACATGACATGTATGGAGGTCATGACACTGGCAGGTTTGATTTGGAGGATTAGAGAACAGAACTGATTAATGAAGATGATTTGCAGAAGATTGAACCAGCACCCATTTGGATTGTTCCTAATCCAAGCTAGTACAGACACCAGAAGACAAGAACAAAGCAATTTCATATTTGTTTTCTTATTATTATTTTGATATTGAAGGTTAATTTGTTGATACATGAAAAATAAATTTTCGTAATATCATTTCTTTTAATGGGTGAAAACAGAAATTGAGTTCCTATTCCTCTGATGTAGGCCAAATTTGAATGTAAAAGACAATGATTGATCATTACAATTGCAATTTAATAAGTATATATAGAATATGTAATTCTTTCAAGTAACTATATGCAATTATATACCACTGATCAAAATTATTGCACTAAAGAAGGATTAGGAACTAGAAAATGACAAGTCCACCTAAGATATCAACTTTACTAGAATCAAACTAAAAGGAAAATTAACTATGGCCAAAAGTTCAAAACTTAGAAACTTATTCTACTCTCAGTCTCAGGTAATCAGGTTCTGCAGGTGGAAAAATTCAAGGCCATGGAGGTTTATCAGAAATGTTTTAAAATTAAGACCATCCCTCAAACTACTAAACTTGAACTTTTAATTCCTACTCAAAAGAAAAGGAACTTTCCTACTCAAAAGAAAAGGAGAAGAAAAAGAGAATTAAATTTGTGGGTTGAATTGCTTAAATTGTACCCTAAGGGGATAGCGTAATGGCAAAGACCCTCACTACACATCCTGGAGGTCGAGAGTTCAAATCCGCACATTGAAATTGCCTCTTGTAGTGTTAACTTTCTGATCAGATTCCTCTAAAATTATAGATTATGCAGTAGCCACAGTACAAAAGTTCAGGATCGATATTCCTCCTAGCTAGGTGCAAACAATTCCTTAGGGGACACGCTTGCAAACATAGTCCGAACTTTACTTGATCCGTGTGGGGGTGTCGGTCCTGTGGATTAGTCGAGGCAAAGCCCCGGGAGCCCCGGACACCCGTTATCGAAGAAAAAAAAATTTTAAAAAAATAATATAAAAAAGAACAGTACCAAAGTGCAATCCTTGAATAACTAAGAACTTTCCTGGATTAATAATAGCTTATGAAATGTACCCCTTCTTTAATAGTAGTCTTTCTTATATGTCCATTTTTTTCTACAACTATATATAAAAATGCAATTCCTTTGATGATGATCAAGTCTTTACAGAAAATTATGGAGGGACAATATGCTATTGAATGTTGATTGTATGCTAATACTATCTTTCAATAATATACACTAAAAAGTTATTTCTCTCATAATGTATAGAATTAGATATCAACTAAGAAATGTTTCTGTTCTTTGCTGGTCCACTTCATTTGGGTGGTTTTATTTTCTTTGATATAATTTTGATTTAAAAAAAGTTAAAGAACTGAGAAAAATCTATGATATTAGATATCAACTCAGAAACCAATGAACCACTAAAAGAGAAAGCAACAGACTTAAATTAACTTTTGTGGAGGCAAAAAAAACCCTCCCCTGCTATTGTGTTCTGTGAAAGGACTTTTCTAAATTCATAACCCCACTTTTCTGAAGGGTGAAACAGACAATAGACTACTTAACTAATAATAGACTATTTTCTTGTATGCCCCACTATTTGAAAGTTGAAACATACAAATATAGTATTTCCTAATTTATTATTATTACTAATATTTTTCACATAAAGAAGAACTCTTTAATGATAGTGCTATTACAAACAAAAAATATGAATGGATATTGCTGGGATTTTTTTTGAAATATTTTCTCTTCAAAGCCTGTGCATTCATAAGTGTCGAGTACTAAAAATTACATTCACCAATTAAATATCTACTTTAGGAAAATTTTGCCTTTGCTGGTGGGATAAAATTGAGTTTAAAAAATTAATTTTAGTCTTTAAATAACTACTTTAATACATAGATAATGTAGTATTAATTAAGAACTTTATAACTTAGTGATATCTCTTCTACCATCGAACGGTGTTTTGGTTGGTGCGCATGGGACGAAGGCCAAAAGAACTACCACTATGTTACATATATATATTTTATACAAGATATCTACGGCGTTTTGGTTGGTGCGCATGGGACGATGCCTTGTTAGCGGGCATGGATCCAGTCCATTTCACTGTGGGTGCATTCCATCCTGTCCAAATTTGCATGCCCAGTGAAATAGTATACCATTTACTTTATTTTGAAATGAGTGATCCAGAAATGATTATGTCATCCATATTTGAGATACATAGTATGAAGATATTGGAAAATATTACAATGTTCTTTAAAAAAATATTAAGATGCATTTTTATTCACAAAAATAAAGGAAATGAATTACTGTGCAACTGAAGGTAATCCTTCTCCAAAAAAAACACCAAAAGGTGCAATACATTTTGCCAAATTTTGAAGCCATCAACCAAAAATTTCAAAGCCCTAATTCTAATTCAGTTCTTTGCCAATTGTTCATTTCCCCCTAAAATTGTTCCACTGTTTCAAATTGAAAATTTTAGGGTTTGATCCATCTCTTCACACTTCACGGTCGTTGCTGTGTCCCTCACTCTCCTTCCTATTCACCTATCCTTCAAATCGGTTTTTCTTATTACAACTCAAGAGTCTAGTATCTCCCTTATTAGACTCCAAAAAGCGTTATGTTCTTCCAATTAGAAGAGAGTCATGTCCCTCTACCCTTTGCTCGTTTCACAATCCCAACCTCTGACATCATCGGTTAGCTCTTCAATGGCTAATAATATCACCATACATTCAGTTTCTTTGTGAACTTCGGGAGACTGATTTTCTTTCAGTTTCTCTGCGTTTTTTTTTTATTATTTATTATTATTATTTTTTTGGGAAATTCAATCCAAGGAGGTTGACTATGGCGACTCAATCTGCTGCTCCTTCAAGCCAGACTGACGAAAATACCCAAAACCCAGGTCAATTTTCTATTCCTTTCTCTTGTCATGGGTTCCAAGTTTATCTTCCATGGTAGCTCTCATCATTGACTGAAATTTGTATTCTAATACTCTGTTTGGTTTCTGGGAAAGACGCAAAATGTAAAAGCACGAAGTTGGTTTTCCGGAGAAAATGAAAAACTCGAATCAACTGAGCCAAACAGTCCTCTTATTACCAAATAATGAACGAAGTGAACTCTAGTTTTCTAATTTGCTGGATTTCTCTGCAATGGAATGGAGTATTTGCCTTTTTTTTAGTTTATTTTAAGCGGTATAAAATATGCAAAAACGTGTTTTCTACTTTATAGTTTGGGGCTGATCATTTCATGATTTGGGTTTTTTTTTCCCGTACGGTTGTTGTTGAAATTCCACAATTTTGCACAAATTGCATCATTTTCCTGTAGTTTTTAATAGGAGCAGTGAGATAGTTAGATTTTGATAGAGACGGTAATGCTGTTGAAAACAATTTTAGGACTTGATCGGTTCATTATTAAATATAATTTTATCAAGAAATTGATTGAGATTGGTAAGCTTAGCTGAAAACTGATCCATTTATTTATTTAAACTGATGCATTTCTGTCCAAATGAAGGTGCAAATCACTTAGCCAGAGAAAAAAGGATTTTTAAATTTCTTCCAAGCTTACGAGGGAAGGTTTTTAGTTGCCTTACTATTGGAGTCTTGGTCATATGTAAATCAATACTCTGTGTGAAGTATGGAGGCCTGCATGGAGCC
Source organism: Cornus kousa (assembly GCA_025631255.1). Classification (NCBI taxonomy): domain Eukaryota; kingdom Viridiplantae; phylum Streptophyta; class Magnoliopsida; order Cornales; family Cornaceae; genus Cornus; species Cornus kousa. Next base: position 2,821,843 of record JAOTQH010000011.1, on the reverse strand, counting down.
AGTAATCAACTAACTACCTGATTGAATGGTCTTCCCATTATATTATATGGACCTTAGTCAATCCAAAAACGTGTTAGTGAAGCCAAACGTGGTTATGCAACCAATTTCTGTTTCTTATTTCAGATGTTGTATAAGCTGTCGTTTCTGCTATTACTCTTTCAATATATTTGCTTGGCCTTTTACTTTGATGTGTATATTCTGGAATGTTCTAATACTCTTTTTATGATTTTGTAATGAATTTTGTATATTTTACCAGCATTACCATTTGATGACTTCCGTCTTCAAGTCACCATGCTTTTCAATTAGGAATTTTTCTATTCAGGCAATAAGATTTCTTGGTCATTTGTTCGCCTGTCGTATAATTCGTGCCAAATTCAAATTTTTTTTTTTTTATCCCTTCTGTTACAGCTCTTCTTTATTGCTACTTAGTCATGAATGAATTGTTGAAGATGGTTGCCCATTTAAGCTACAATATGAATAATTCACTACCTCTACTATTTCAGATTGTTAATGCTCTTTCTTAACTACAGCTTCGGAAGTTGTACAGCCAACAATTGAGGAGCAGCATGATGCTAAGTCAGAGGCTACGGAAGACAACTTGACTACATCTGTGTTTGTGAACTCAGAACCAATACGCGAAGAACAAGTGCAAAATGCTGTAAAGTTTCTTTCACACCCAAAAGTAAGGGGATCACCGATCATCTATAGACGATCTTTCCTGGAGAGAAAAGGCCTCACTAAGGAGGAGATTGATGAAGCTTTCCGTCGTGTTCCTGTAACAAGTCTTTCTTTTGGTTTTTCGCATTTGTTTATAAACCCACACCATCGAATCATCATAGACATGTTCAGAATTTTCTAGTGTGCATATGTGTTTGTTTGTGGGATTGACATTTTATGTTACTTACAGGATCCAACCCCGGCAGTTTCAAATGTGCAGCCAGCTGCACAAAATCAAGGTAATAAATATTATGTCAGATGGGATTTTCTGTTGGTGTAAATGGTTCAATGGCTTTTGGATTTGGCCAAAGTTTGGTTGTTCCTCGCATTGATAATATTTACATCAGTTTAAGCTTTTAGAGTAACTGGTTATTGACAATTCCTATCTGCCGTCATATTGACAATAGATGGGCAGTTGAAGTCATCATCAAATATTCAGTCACAAGCCCCAACTCAAAATCCGCAGCCAGCAGCAGCGGCTCCTGGTGGTGTCATTTCTAAAGTTAGCAGCTTGACCCAGTCCAGATTCAACTGGTCACATGCTTTTTATGCTGTAGGAATACTGGCTGTTTCTGGTGCAGGAACAGCCATACTTCTTAAGGTATTGACAGAGGACTTATTTACTATCACTTCATTTAATGCCCAGAGTTAGATAGGTCAATGGCTAACCGTCAATATCTTGTTCTGTTTTTGACATTGTATATTACATCAGTACAATTCGTTTTTAAATGTAGCTGCATACCATAGTGTTTTTCTTTTCAAATTAGTATGATATTTTATGTGCAATCACACTATTGCATATTCCTGGTGTCAGAATGCTATTGTTCCTAGGTTGAAGTCCTGGATTCGCAAGGTTGTATTGGAAGAAGATGTCCTAACAAAGAAAACCAATGCAACACCAACTTTGGAAGAAGAAGCAACAGCTGCTGCAAAAGCTGCTGCAGCCGCAGCTGCTGATGTGGCACGAGCAAGCCAGGAAATGTTAATGTCAAAAACCGAGCGTGGGTTTGGTGGACTTAAGCTAGTCGTTTATTATCATTTCCACCATAATTCTTCAGCTTTATTTTTCTAGTTTCTTTCCTATTTTATTTTGATTTTTTAGCAAGGAGTAATAACCTTCATGATTGATGACTTTTTTTTTTTTTTTTTTTCACAGAAAAGAGATACTTTGAGGAACTTATGAATCTGTTAGATGTGCAAGTACAAGAAATGAAGCTGATGAGTAAAACCATGAGAAAGTTGGAAGGTAGTAGATGAATACTCTGGTTATAATAGTTCCTTCTAAAAAGTGGTTTCATTTATTACTGTTATCTGCAAACTTGTAGGTTGTCTAGTTATAGCCTTATTGCCTTGATTATAGCCTATTGCCTATCTCTATAATGCTTCATATTGTAATGCCTTGTGTAAGGTCACACTTGGACATCCTGCAAACATTTGTTTGGAGGGAAGAAAATCCATAATGTTTAAACCTTTTAATGCCCAGAGGCGGATTAACTCCACGTGTGTGCTCACACAACACACATCTCACTATAAAATGAACTTATACTCAACTTCATTATTGCTCGCTAGCACTAGTTTAAAACTCATTTACTTTTCTAACACTAGATAACAACTTCTGAGATACTTTATACATGCAAGTTGAGCTTGAGGCCATTTCTATAGTTGCTCTTACTGACTACAAGCTTTAAGCTTTAAAGGGGATAAATATCAATTTTTTCCTTTCCTTCATGTTTCTCGTTAGCTTTCTTGGAAGGGTGGGTGTGGGTTGGGAGACGGTGTCATTTGTGTCCAGAAATTTTTTTGGTTATGTCAGCTTAGGATTCATTTTGAAGTTAGTGATGCGTTAGTTTCCTACTTTCCATGTACTCTATAGAACCGTTTTCAATTTTTACCAAGTTCCTTCTTCAACATTACAAAGCTTGGTATAATTGAGTCCTCTGGTGAACATGCCAAGCCCGTTCATTTTTTCACTTCCTGTATGTATGTGTGATGCTTAGTTCTTGTCTAGAATACAATATTTTTGGCCTGAAGTTAAAATAGTTGCATAGCACAAATGTATTTATTGGTGTAGCACATCCTTATATATCTGTGTCAACCATATGCTCTATATAATTTACTTATGTACTTTGGACAATAGCACTGCTCCTTATTTCTTGCTGCAGGGACGTGTATTTAGTAGTTGATATTTATGCTAGTGATTTGCATGTAATTTACCAGCATAATTAACATCAAGGCAACCAATTATCTTTCATGTTTCTCTTTTTCCTTGCTAGACAATAGAGTCAGTAATTCCATTAGCATATTTAAATGTACATTAATATACTTGTTAAATAAGTGTTTGTATGATGTTCACTATGATGAGGAGTCATATTTGCACAATAGGCCCACCATAAGTGTATTGGACCAGTGGAAACCTGAGCTGTCACAGAGGGACCACGAAGAGGAGTAAAGAAGGCAGCCAGTAGCTATTCTGTGTGATCTCTCGTTGAGGCTAGAAGGGCCCTATTATCTGTGCTGTTGAATTCCCCTTAATGGAGCACCAAACATCCTTGTATAGTACGTTGGGCAAAGACCTCCATGCAATGGGTAAAACCACTGGCTAAATGGAGAAGTGAAGGGCTGATTATGGAGGTCTAGGGAGATTAGGTAGGACATTCTCATGGCTCAAGGTTAGCCTGTCAGATTGAAAAGAGGCTTGCAATTATTGTGATTGACTCATTAAATTAGGGTCCTCTATTCTCATAGAGGGGTTGGGACTTTGTTACTTCCTTTTTGAGAGATACTCCTCTTCTTCCTCTGTGACAGGCCGGAGGGCAATGTTGATTCCTGCAGCGAATCCTCAGACCATTGCCTCCAAGCCAAAACTCCCAGGGTCCCATGAGAGGGATGGATCCTGTCTCCGAGGTCTTCCTTGCTAGACCCAAGAGCATTGTCCAATATTTCATCTCTGAGGTTTATTCGTAGCCAGAATTCGTCAGAGGCCTTGTTTTCATCTTCGAGATTTGGGCGCAACCAAAACAGAGTAGTTATATATTAAAGATTTGGTGTTACTAGAGGAATATTGGAGAAAAATCCTCTTTGTTTCCTATTTTCTAATTCTTTTCATTCTCATAATTTCTTCTTCTATATAAAGGAGCCTCCACCATTGTATTGAATATGATTTGAGAGAGTATTATAATAGTGATGTAACCCTTTGGGCTCTTTGTGCTGTGGATGTAGGCCATAGTGGCTGAATCACGTAATATATGCGTGTTCTACTTGTTTTATTTATCTCTTTACTTCTGTTTTATGCTTTGTAACATGGTATCAAAGCGTAATTTCTCTTCCTAGGTTCGGAGCCCTATTTTGTGGTATTCCCTTAGCATCTGAAATGTTCCTAAGGGTTTCTCGATGCTATTTGTGACTTGTTTGGGCTGTCGGTTTGTTCAACAGTAATGTTTTTCGCCTTTGACGTGTCTCCGGCAGTTTTTATAGACTTGTTTGGGATGTCGGTGTATTCGGTAGCATTGTCTTTGCCTTTATCGTGTCTTCGACAGTTTTTTGTTGACTTGTTTCGGTTGTTGGTGTGTTCAGTAGCATTGTTCTTTGTCTTCTCTCTTCATCATTCACACTTATTGTTACTCGTCATCTCAATAGCAAATTGGGCATTCATGCTCTAACTTGAGGGGGCCGTAGGGTTGAACCATGTAATATATGCGTGTTCTACTTGTTTTATTTATCTATTCGCTTTCGTTTTATGCTTTGCAGTATGGTATCAGAGCCTAATTTCTCTTCCTAGGTTTGGACCCCTATTTTGGGGTATTCCCTTAGCATTTGAAATATTACTAAG
>JAOTQH010000011.1:2805905-2817197 GCA_025631255.1 Cornus kousa | reverse complement strand
TCTAAAAGAACTTGGGTTGACAGTTGAAGCTCCTACTCCATTGTTCTGTGATAATCAAGCAGCAGTTCACATTGCATTAAATCCTGTGTTTCATGAGAAGACCAAACATATTGAAGTTGATTGTCATTTCATTCGATAAAAAATATTAAGTGGGAGCATACTCCATTCGTGAAGTCTGAAGATCAATTAACCGGTTAAGGACTATCTTTTCCAACCTGGGATTATTTGATATATATTCTCCAGCTTGAGGGGGAGTGTTAGAATGTTTATATATATATATATATATATATTTATGTTGGGTCATTATTTAATTACATATAGTTGGTAGGGCCCTTATGTTATTAGCCTAGTCTTGTATCTTTATATAAGCCTATGTAGGCTTAGGGTTTGATATATGAAATATACAAAATCTCTGTAGCCTCCATGATCTCTCTCTCTCTCTCTCTCTATCTCATGAGTTTGAACAAATTTCAATGTATATGAAGGCATTTTAAGCAGATTGATCACCAATTGAAAAAAAGAAAAAGAAAAAGGAAGAAGGTGCAGAGTCAAATTAGCCTGTAATTTCCCTAATAGAGTTTGAGATGTTTTTCTTGTCTCAGATTTGAAAAGCATATATACTTCCTATCTGCTATGACCTCTTTGACCTGAAAAGGCAAATAGCAGCTGCCAAATTGCATATGCATATAAATTGTGATGAGAGGTTGAGGTTCTGAAAGACCTTTTGACGTTGCAAAGCCTTCAAAGGTGATAGAGCCCACTTATATAAAGGATCATGGATAAAAACCTGCAAAGAATTCACATATGCTGTCAGAAAAAATATATTTCCAATGAATCATACTTTAAGAAGATAAATTTCCTATAAATCATACTTCAACAATGGTTAGCAGTGCTTCTTTATTTGTCCGCATAACAGAGAGCGTTTCCTCACAACATCTTCTGAAAACTCCTTCCACTCCCGTAACACCCATACCATCTATGATGTCTCTTGTTAGTCGGAATGGAACCTACCAAAGGTCGCTTTAACTATTAGAGGTAAAGTGGTCATACAAAATAACGACGGATACAAAAAAAAAAATATTTTTTTTTCCTGAATGACGGATACAAAAAAATAAAGTGAAAGTAGAAAAGAAACATTCAAGGATGAAACAGACAAACACATAAAGTGAGAGTAAAAAAGAAGTATTGAAGAATAAAAGAAACATACACGCTCAGGAGTTTTGAGCATCAACCCTTGTTCAAAGGCAACACCGAGATCTATGTGAACAACTTCTGCAGTGGCTTGATCAATTAGGATATTCATGGAATGTCGATCACCAAGTCCAACGATGTAACCAACCTGAACTCAAGCGAAGACTTCAGTTCTCTGAATCACTTCAACAAATCTCATCTCAACTTTAGTCTATGTTAGGTGATTGGATCACCAAGCATTTATATATATATATTTTTAACTTTTAGTGAGAATGTGAAATTTAGTATCACATAACAAAAACGAAAAGAGATTCAACACAATCTAAGAAACACAGAAACTTCTATGAAGGTGACGTGTCCGTGTTTTACACTATTTAGATGCCACATGTGTCGGACACTGACACTTCATACATACTCCTGGAAAACGCGTCAATAATTTAGAAGTAAATTTCATTATTTAGGACAGTTAATTAAGAGTAGCCATGTCCAACAATCTTTGAAACAGTTTGAATACAGCTTACTATGTCCAACAACTTGTTTTTGAAGGAAAATTGACATTATACACAGGCAGAACAATTAAGCCGTCCCCCCCCCCTCCAAACCAACCCAAAAAAATCAAAATCCCTAAAAAATAGGCCTCCTATAAATAGTGAATCATAAAGTAGTAAAACGATTTTATATGCGGCCCCCCAAAACTTATAAAAGCATCATTTTCAGTCTTGTTTTTGAAAATCTACATTTGAAGGAAATGGACAAAAAAAATTTGAAATATAACTGTTACACCTATTTTGCTTCTTATTTAATGCACTTGATGACTTATGGAATGTTTTTTACTTTATAAAGAATTTTCTTAGAATCACCTTCTGAAAATTCTATTATAAAGAAAAAGAATATGGTTTTATCTATATATATATATATATATATTTATATTTATTTTTTACTGTTAATTCGGCCCCCAATTTAAATTTTATGGGCCCGCCCCTGATTATGCAGATGGTCATAAGTGCCCTTCCTCTAAACATTCAATAAACTCACCATTGTTCAAGTAGATGAAAGATCAAAATTCGTATAATAAGAACAAAACAATAAACTCACCATTGAACTAGTTGCCACACTTCGTGTGTAAGCAAGTCTCTTTTCAAACCAATCAGCTGGACGTAAAAATCTCTCTAAGAAAAAATAATGCATAACAGGCCTGCAAGATATGTCAATTAAGGAATTCAACAAAATGCGCTTAAATTATTGGTGCCAGGTATTTTTTTACAAAAATAAAAAATGTGTATTTATATAGACCTGAAGTTCTTACAGACTTCTTGAAATGCCTTGCGCTTATTTTGTTCCTACCAACAAAAAAAAAAAAAAAAAAAAAATCAGAACAATTTCTTTGTTTGTTGCAGTTTAGGTAATTGATATTTGAAATATTCACCTGCTTTAACCATTTACATTTTGCATTTGCAAGTTTTGATGTTTGAACATAGGTTAGAAATGCTGTAAACTAGAGCAATTATAAAAGTACCCACAAGTTACCACAAGGGAACCCTCATATGCACTGATACAAGTTCTTCGGTTAGTACTAATACAATACATCACAATTAGCTAGTAAACTGGCAAATGTATCCAGATTGTGTAATACAAAATATTATATACCTACTTATCCAAATATATATATATATATATATATATATTATAATTCAATACCAGAAAACAAATTTGGAACTTCCAAAATTTCTTCTTTATTCTCCTCATATTATTTTTACCCCACTAGTCATAAATAAATAATAAAAAGAAGAAGAAGAAGAAGAAGAAGAAGAAGAAGAAGAATTGAAACCTATTAAGATTCAAGTTTTGGAGAAAGAAAGGGCAATAAATATAGCAGGAGATCAATGCAGATAGGCTATCAGGAAAGCATGCACAAAGCTTCAATCTATCTCATGACAATTCTAGCTTAACAGTAATCTAGTTTAAGCATCACCACGACCCACCTTTTAGGTAACTTTGAGTACAATTCTGGTAGAGTTGTTGATTCATCCTCCTCGCGGTCATGTATTAACAAAAGTATGATACTTCACCAAATCAAAGGCTATTCTAAAGATTTTTTCAATTCCAACAATCCTTCAAGAATTATCTGGATAATATGAAAAATTTCTTGTACTTTAGGCATTGCAATCCTGAAGGTTGACCCTCTACAAGAGGGGAGTGATACATTCTAGTAGGATAATGGCACAACACCTCATCAATATAATTAACTACGTGAACTCTAACATAGACATTAATCTTTAAGGTTATACTTGACATTGGTTTTACAAGAGTTGTAATAATGTTAATTTAGAATTCATTTTTCTTTCTCAAATTACTAATTTCTAAGACATTTTGTTAGTTTCACAATTGGGGATTTCATACTTAACTGTGAGTTTATAAGGTTTATCGTTCTCCTAAGGTTTTACAAAGCAACACAACATTTGGGGAAAACAGGACTAATGCATGATGAATTGAGAACCGAGAAAAAAGTTTTTGAAAGAGAGATGCTCTCTCTCTCTCTCTCTCACACACACACACACACACACACACACACACACGCAAACACATATGCGCACACACACACACGCATTCATGCATGCACAAAAATGGAGAGGTTTTGAATCCCATAGATAAGCATTTATCCCTTTATTCTTCTTGCTATAGTAATTTAGCGAGCTTTGATTACAAGATCTAAATTGTTCCGAGAATTCCCTTCTTCTTTCTTTCATTTTTATTTATTTATTTATTTTTTAAAGGACTTGCTGCAAACTAAATCAGCTATACTAAAAATCTCCATTCCTATTGTAAAATTAGTTCCTTTTACCTCCCTTTCCTCTTAATTTGTTTCACTTTGACAATTCCCTTGGTATAAGACATCATTAATCATTAATCGCTTGAGGAAAATTCATGCTTTTTCGACAAGCCAAAGCTGAACTCCCTGTGTCTCATTTTATGTTGTTCTTTCGATGCATTTAAGTTCAATATTACACAATCATTAACTATGGAACATCTGATCTTCAACTCTAATAGGACTTTGAATCCTGGGGGCATTAATCAGGACATACTGTCAAATTCAGTTTTGGAAAATCATTGTCTTCTCCAGAACGTCATCATAAAAATGGACATGTTGCAACTTTAATGGAATGATAAGTCCTTGAACTAATAGCTTGATCTTCTATTGTTCTCCATACATTTAAAACAAAAAGTACTTTCAAAATTGTCTGTTAGGATAACTTAGGTGTGAGGGCAAGCCTTGGCGCAACGGTAAGGTTGCTCAATTGTGATCTGGAGGTCACGGGTTCAAAACAAGAAAATAGCCTCTCCACATGCAGCGGTAAGGCTGTGTACATCTAACCTTCCCCAGACACTGCTATGGCGGGAGCCTTGTGCACTGGATTTGACCCTTTTTTAGGATAACTTAGGTGAGACTCAATTATTCACAATGAAGGAGAAATTGGGGATGAAGTTAATCATAGAGTCAAGGCAGAATGACTTAAATGGAGGAGTGTGTCTGAAATAGTGTGATCAATGTATCCCTCTAAGATTGAAAGGGAAGTTCTACAAAACAGCTATTTGACAAGTCATTCTTAATGGGACGGAATGTTAGTAGTTCTTTATGGGACGAAATGGCAGCTAAGAAACAACACACGCACCTAGTAGGTGTGAAGGAAATGCACATATTGGGATTGATGTGCAGCAAGACAAGATATGATAACATTAGAAAACACATGCATGAGATGGTTGAAGTAGCATGCATTGGTGATAAAATGAGAGAATCAATTAAGATCGTCTGTACATATGTAAAGAGGCCACCAAATGCAACAATAAGAAGAGTGATATGGTCCACATTGAGGGTAATGCTAAGAGAAGGAGAAGATCAATTAACATTGGTAGGGTTAGTGAGGAAAGATATGATGACATGTGATTTGACAAAGATTATGGCCTTGGATAGAGCAGAATGGAAAAATAGGATTCATATAACTGACTCCAAGAAGTTGGAAAGACTTTGTATGTCGTTGTAGGATAACTTATGTGCAATGATCATAGATATCCATTTCAGTTCGTTAATGGCCTTCATTCTTATTGGCCACAAAGATGTCGTAGAAGATGGAAAAAGGGGGAAAGAAAAGAACACACAGAAAAATAAGAGAAAAGGGGCAGGGGTGGAGTAGGGAGGTGTAGAGTGTAGACTAGTCTAGGTGAGTTGTGGAGATGGAGCTGGACATTAGTTTTTTGATAGGCGTGTAGGATTTATGGTGTGACTCACCATAGTCTTTAAGGGTGTATTAGTAATCGAAAAATCATAATGAAGATAAAAATTGTAAAAAAAATTAAGAATGATTAATAATTTTCTTACGAAAAAGAAGCATATAGCACTTGCCTTTGCCATGTGTTCCCGGCATTTGGGAAATGGCCAGTCTCCAATTCCATAACGTCCATGGGCACCTCCATTTCTCATGCTGAAAGTTGCAAACATTAAACAATTGTATAACATTTCAAAGTAATGAAAATACTGCCATAAGATTGCACGAAATGTGATTTCCTGACCTTCCAATAAGATATTCACCAAGAGGAAGAGTGCCATTTACCCATTCAAGAACACCAGCACTAGGGGTAAAAGGAACAACCTGTTACATTAACAACAATACACTAGTCAAATTTAATGATGAGAGGCAGAAAATACACATAAGCATGAACTTGGAAAAATAAATAAGCTCTAAATGTATTCTATTTCACATGGTTCCATATGTTGAAACTGAAGCACTTTTCAGATTGTAAAGTGTTGATGGACAACAATACATGAAACTTTAACAAGTAAAAAGCCAAGACCAAACATGCTTGTTGTACAACTGTAGCGCATTGGAACCCATGATTATCCACTATGACAACTCCGAAATTGCATCCGTCATTAGTTGACCAAGCATGGTATGACATCTTCTCGATTTAGCCATCAAAAATTTTTCCGCAAGTAGTTTGGTCATCATTTTTCGTCTCATTAAAACTCTTTAGCTAACTCTTTTGCTATCAATGCCTCAGCTTGATGACTTTTCTACAAAGCCTCACACAACCTAGCACTTATAGCACAACTTGACAAACCCTTGATTTATCACTATGGGTTTTTTAGAGGAAGCTGGGTTAACACTTTAACAGTTACATAAACAAGAAGTTTAGCACATGTAGGTTGTTACGGTTGTAGAACATTTTCTACCTGTATCTCAAGCAATATTCTTTGGCTTCTACATCTACCGACCTATATGGGTGATGTATACATTATATTCTCAATTTTGTGTGTTGCAACCATGTGAAAAAACCACAATTTTATGTACCCTACTCTCTGCAAGTGTGTGAACTGTGAAGTACCTGTGGTGCAAATTACTGCAATGTTTATTTAATTATTTGATTCAGGAAGCAAATTGAAGAATTTAATGGAGATCAAATAAATAAGTAGGCATAGAACTAGAAGGTTCACAAGTGTTTCTTTAGTGGATCAATTAACTACAATGGTAATCATGAAGCAATCACATATAAATGTAACAAAGTTGCAAATAGAACTTCAAGGCAAGTAATTACAAATAAAAAGCACAGTCAACACATGCACACAAGAAAAAGAGAAGGAAAAGAAAGACGATTTGAAGTTTTTGCAGAAACTGTCTTCCATTCCAGACTTGGTAAAGGTCCAAAGTAAAATAAAATTTGGAGAAAGCGATTAACTGTAAATTTGAATACTTAAAGGCACATTACACAATCTTGGTGGCCAGAGTCCAAAGAAGTCAATAATTTAATAGGATAGAACATTGGAACACATGCACTCTTTCTAAATGATATCCAAAACCCAATACATAAAGCCAAGGAATAAAAAACTATTCAAAAGGAAGATATGCCATCATATCCAAAAAAAGGCCCAAACTAATCGAGAAAACCATCCAAATTTGTAAGTCTTGCAATCTGAAGCCAAGATTTCCATTAAAGAAGCAATACCATGCCTTGCTAAAATCAAATGAAATATATAATACCTTGTATGTACGAATCCCTAATTTCCTTTTCCATGTATCCCGATGGTTCTGTAAGAAAGTGTTAACCAAACTAAAAAATTGTTCCATTACCTGCATATCATTCAATATTTCAACCTCAGCATAGACAAATTAAATTGGGGCTTCTTATAGAACAGGAAAGAATATACTTAATTAACTCATGTTAAGCTGTACACTATTCAACCACGAAAGACAATAGGCAAAACCCTCACTAGAAAACTTAAAGATAAGAGTCTTTGATATACATTACAGTACTTGTGGGTACCATATAAATTAAAATGTAAATGGCACCTTATGAGTGTGAATGGGTAGGTATACAAAACGTATGGCTTACATGAATGGGTAGGTATACATAACGTATGGCTTACTGAAAGTGGAGATGTAGGAAGTATGACAGGAATGAAGTCATGCAATATGTATTGTCAAAAAGCTGGTTAAGCTTGAGCATTATTCTTTCCCAAAAGTGGTAAAATTTAGAACTTGTATTCTCTTATATCACTAGCTCGGAGGAATTTATTCTTTTATTATATATACTCATCCGGGTATATTTTTGATTTATTTTCTTCCAATTGTTTCTTCTGGATTTACTTTCATACATTTGTACTTGAGTGTAAATTCATTATGTATTCCCAGTCTCATAGAAGCTGAGAGTTTATATCAATTCTGTTCCTCATAATACTCTTCCTCATAATATTCTTCCTCATAATACTCCCTTCCTCATTGTTCCTTTTCTTTCACAATAGTCAAACACATTAAACTCTTAGAATATTCAATCTAACATATCCATTCTAGTGTTAGATGTCACAAATGAAAATTAAAGAGCAAGCATATAGTTTGGATTCATACAGCATCTTGTCTCAGGTCATCATTTCCAGATTTTGCTAGTTGTCGATATTTGTTACCATCAGAACCTAGGCATTCGACCACCTTTGGAGCATTTATACCGTTCATTACCCTATTTTCACCAATATGAACAAACATCAGCAGCAAAGATTGGTAAGCAACAAATAAAAAGAAACTAAAATTGATCTGATGATTCTGATCCATTTGTTGATAAGACATACATGATTGAATCTGATATTCCTTTAAAGTGTGGGAAAGAGCCTTCATGATATTGACAGCTACGATCAACCGGAAAAGTAGATGTCACTACAGGTACCTGAGGAGACAAAGTTATTACAGAGGTCCTTTGGAACACTAACTCCATTACAAGATAAAAAGAAAGAGCTATAAAATATCAATAGAGCACAGGGAAATTAAATGAAGTTATCAATTCAAAGGGGATGAAAATAGTGTGAAGATCTGCTTAATTTATAAAAGACATAAGCTGAGTACTTGTTTGAGAAGAGGCACATGAAACACCTGATTGAATATGTGACAGAGTAGCATGCTTTAAGATAAAACACCTGATTGAACTTGTTTGAGAAGAGGCACCAATAGAAGACATAAGCTGAATACTTGTTTGAGAAGAGGCACATGAAACACCTGATTCTCAAGAAAGGCCTTATCAGAGAGACTCTAAGTCCTTGTGCTGTGCCCGCTTTGCTTACGCCGAAGAAGGATGGATCTTGGAGGATGTGTGTGGACAGCAGAGCTATAAATAAGATTACAATAAAATACAGATTCCCAATACCAAGATTGGATGATATGCTGGATACGCTATCAGGTTCAAAAGTCTTCTCCAAGATTGATTTGAAGAGTGGGTATCGCCAAATAAGAATCCGTGGAGGGGATGAGTGGAAAACGGCATTTAAGATCAAGGAGGGACTTTATGAATGGCTAGTTATGCCATTTGGCCTATCAAATGCTCCTAGTACTTTCATGAGATTCATGAATCAGGTGTTGAAACCTTACATTGGGAAGTTCGTGGTGGTCTATTTTGATTTACAGCAAGGATGGAAGAACTCACGCTGAAAATTTGAAGGCTGTTCTACAACTTTTGAGACAAAACCAGCTTTATGCAAACTTGAAAAAGTGCAGATTTATGGTGGACAGATTGGAGTTCTTGGGATTTGTTGTCTCAGCCAAAGGCGTTGAAGTTGATCCAATCAAGGTTGAAGCTATTACGAGCTAGCCTACACCAAAAACTTTAACAGAGATCAGAAGCTTCCATGGTGTAGCTACTTTTTACCGGAGATTTATTAAGAATTTCAGTGCCATAGTAGCTCCAATTACGAAATGTCTCAAGGGGGGAAGGTTCAATTGGGGTCGAGAAGCCGAGGAAAGCTTTCAAAGGATCAAGCAGATGATGGCACAAGCTCCAATACTTGCACTACCAGACTTCAACAAAATTTTTGAGGTGGACTGTGATACCTCAAAGATTGGAATTAGAGGTGTCTTAAGCCAAGAGGGGCATCCAGTTGCTTACTATAGCGAGAAACTCAACGGAGCTCGACAAAATTATTGCACTTGTGATATTGAGTTTTATGCTATTGTTTAAGAGTTGAAGTTTTGGCGTCATTACTTGATTCAACGGGAGTTTATCTTGCATTTAGACCATGAAGCCTTGCGGTTCCTCAATTCCCAAAGGAAATTAAATTGAAGGCATGCTAAGTGGGTGTCGCACCTACTAGAGTACGCTTTTTCTCTTAAACACAAGGCTGGTTTGCAGAATAAGGTGGCTAGTGCTTTGAGTAGAAGAGCTTACTTGTTGAAAACAATGTCTACAAATGTTATGGGACTAGAGGTGATCCTACATGGAGGACCCTTGTTTTCGAGGAATACTTGACAAGCATGCAACTAGAGACAACAAAGTATGTGCTGAATTTGTATCAATGATGGTTACTTGTTTAAAGGAGTAAAATTGTGCATACTTGATGGTTCTCTAAGGGAGTTATTGATTGCCGAATTGCATAGAGGGGGCCTTGGAGGTCATTTTGGAAGGGACAAAACACTACATTTAGTAACCGAACGATACTTTTGGCCAACAATGTGGCGAGATGTATGTAGGCATGTAGATAAGTGTCACACATGCCAAGTTTCTAAAGGGCAGCAGCAAAACACAGGCTTGTACATGTTCGGATTCATGATGAGAGAGAGAGAGAGAGAGAGAGAGAGAGAGAAATGTGTCTTATTTATATTTCCTTCAGCCCACACATGAGGCTTGTATAAAGAACAAGAGTTATACCCTAATTACACAATATTGCTTAATTAGATAATAATCCTAACTACTATGGGTAATTACATAATGACCTAACATTATGGAGGATATACATTCTAACACTCCCCCTTAAGCTGGAGAATATATATAAAATAATCCCAGCTTGGAATAGATAGTCCTTAATCGATTATGACCCAGTGCTTTGGTAAACATATTAGCTAGTTGATCTTCAGACTTCACAAATAGAGTAGAGATGCTACCACTTAATATTTTTTCCCGAATAAATTGACAATCAACCTCAATATGTTTGGTTCTCTCATGAAACACAGGATTCGATGCAATGTGAACAACTGCTTGGTTATCACAGAACAATGGAGTAGGAGTTTCAACTGTCAACCCAAGTTCTTTTAGAAGATTTTGTATCCATGTCAACTCACTAGTGGTATGTGCCATTGCCCTGTACTCAGCTTCAGCACTAGATCGAGCTACCACCGTTTGCTTCTTACTTTTCCAGGTAACAAGATTTCCTCCTACAAATGTACAGTAGCCTGTAGTAGATCTTCTATCTGAAGGAGAACCAGCCCAATCAGCATCTGTAAAACCTTTCACCCTGAGATGACCATTTGATTTATATAGTAATCCAAAACCTGGAGCACGCTTGAGATATCGGATGATCCGAAGAACAGCATTCCAATGTGGCATTCTAGGGGCTCCCATAAACTGACTTACAACACTAACTGCATATGAAATATCAGGTCGAGTGATAGTGAGGTAAATCAATTTCCCAACAAGGCGACGAAATCTGCCTGGGTCATTAAACAGATCACCCTCATCTGACACAAGTTTGGTACTTGAATCCATAGGAGCATCAACCGGACGACCACCTAACATACCCGTTTCGTCTAGCAAATCCAACACATATTTTCGTTGAGATAAACTTATACCTTTCTT
>JAOTQH010000011.1:2781890-2797197 GCA_025631255.1 Cornus kousa | reverse complement strand
GTTTTTTTTTTTTTTTTTTTTTTTTCCCTCTCTTTTTTGGTCCTCTTCTTCTCTGGTTATCTGTCCCTGCAATTTCAGTCTCGAATCTACACCATCCTTCCTATCATGGCATCAAATTCTGACCTTTTTTCCTACACCACCTCATTCAACCCTCCAATGACCTCTGTTAAGCTTAATGGCAAAAATTACATCCTGTGGGCCAAATCAGTAGAGTTTTCCGTTAAAGCTAGAGGCCTTGGCAGCCATCTCAGTAAGGATAAACCAAAAACAGATGATCCAAATTCCAGTAAATGGACCCAATAATTCTCGTGGAAGCCGTGGTGGTCATTCTACACATGGTGGCCGTGACTCAAGGAGGGGTCGTGGCCGTGGTAGAGAATCCAAAAAATGTACTCATCGTGGTCTGTCAAATCACACTGTGAATTACTGTTGGGATCTTCATGGTAAACCGAAACCATCTGCCCATGCAAATCAGGTGTCCTATAAAGAGGATGTTTTTATTCCATCAGCTCCACCGACTGATTCTCACCAGCTTGTTGAGTCCGATATGATCACTATCCCACGTGATGAGTATGCGCAGCTTATGTCTCAAAAACATGCACCTACCTCATCTTCCAGAGCTTCTTTCACCCTTACGCCTGCATGTTTCTTGTCTTCCTCTCACAGCCCTTGGATTATCGACTCCGGAGCATTAAACCATATGACCGGTCGTTCTCACCTTTTATCTGAATTTCATTCATTATCTCCTTCTCAAAGTGTTACTCTTGCTTATGATTCATCATCTAAGGTCTCAGGTTTAGGGACAACTCATCTTAGCTCTTCTTTGTCTCTTTCTTCTGTTTTATATGTTCCTCGTTTTCCTTTTAGTTTGATGTCTATTAGTAAGATTACTAAAACTCTTCATTGTTCCGTTACATTTTATCACTCATGTTGTGTTTTTCAGATCTCAAGATGAAGAAGAAGATTGGTACGGGGTATGAAGTAGGTGGCTTGTATTACTTCAATCTTGAGTAGCACCCTAAAGCCCTCGAGTCATCTTTATCCCCATTTCAGTGGCATTGTTGTACTGGCCACCCTTCGCTTCTTGTTTTGCACCGTTAAGTCCCGAGTCTAAGTAATGTTTTGTCTTTGTCATGTGAAGCTTGTGAGCTTAGTAAGCATCATGTGTATCTTTCAAATCTCGAGTCAATAATCGTGTGTCTAGTCCTTTTCAGTTAATTCATTCGGATTTATGGGGACCAAACCTGTTTCTAGTAATAAAATTCGTTATTTTGTGACATTTATGGATGATCATTCTCGCATGACTTGGTTGTTTTTAATGCAGAATCGCTCCGAATTATTTTCCATATTTCAAACATTTCACAAAGAAATCAAAACTCAGTTTCAATGTTCCATTAAAATTTTGCATTCCGATAATGCCAAAGAATATGCCTCTGGTCCATTTGATAGTTATTTCCACGCTAAAGGCATTATTCATCAAACCTTGTGTACTTATACCCCACAACAACATGGGGTGGCTGAGCGTAAAAATCGTCATCTCTTGGGAGTGGCTCGCACTCTTTTGTTTCATATGCATGTCCCTAAACAATTTTGAAGTGGTGCTGTCCTTACCGCTTGTTATCTAATTAACCGTATTCCATCCTCCGTGTTGAGTGGAAAATCTCCTCATTCTGTCATCTTTCCTGATTCCGCCTTGTTCCCTCTTACTCCTCGCGTCTTTGGGTGTGTATGTAATGTCCATAACCTCGGACCAGGCTTTGACAAACTTGACCATCGTGCCACTAAATGTGTGTTTCTTGGATATTCTTGCACTCAGAAGGGTTATCGGTGTTACAGTCATACCCTTAGGAAATATTTCACTAGTGCTAACGTCTCTTTTTGCGAGTCTGGTCCGTATTTTTCAGATTGTAGTTCTCCTATTGATATTACTCCAAAGTCATCTTTGCCACCTATTCCTCTTCCCTCACTGTCTCCTAGCCTTTCTCCTCCCCAATCTGCTGCTCCTTTACAGGTTTACACTCGCAGGCCCAAGACGCCTACCGTGCTTCACCCGCCTTCTTTAGAGTCTATGGATCCAGCCCAGTCTACTATATCTAACTCATTACCCATTGCTCTACGTAAGGGTACTCGGTCATGTGTCACTCATCATCCCATTACTAACTATGTGTCATATAATTCTTTGTCAACCTCTTTCTCCTTTTTTCATCCCAACTGTCTGCTATTCTTGTTCCAAAGACTGTGCAGGATGCTCTTTCTGATCCCCGGGTTGGAGGAAAGCAATGGACGATGCCCTTTATCGTAATGGGACATGGGAGTTTGTTCCCTTGCTTTCTGGTACCAAACCCGTTGGTTGTATGTGGGTCTATACTGTCAAACACCTTCTTGATGGTTCTATTGAGCGTTTAAAGGCTCACCTTGTTGCAAAGGGATACATACAGACTTATGGTGTTGATTATGATGAGACTTTTTCTCCTGTTGCCAAAATTTCGTCTATTCGAGTTCTCATTTCTATTGTTGCTAATCGTTACTGGCCTTTGTTTCAGTTGGATGTTAAGAACGCTTTCTTACATGGTGACTTAGTTGAAGAGGCTTTTATGGAGCAACCACATGGGTTTGTTGCTCAGGGGGAGTACCGACACACTGTTTGTCGCTTAAAGAAGGCCCTTTATGGTTTGAAACAATCTCCGAGAGTGTGGTTTGGTAAATTTTGTGAGGCTGCATTAGAGTTTGGTCTTCACAGATGCCACACAAATCATTCAGTATTTCATCAACATACTGGAGTAGGCTTTATTTTCCTTGTAGTGTATGTGGATGACATTGTTATCACAGGTGATGATTATGCGGGCATTGCTAAGTTGAAGGAGTTTCTACAACATCGGTTTCATACTAAAGACTTGGGCAAACTCAGATATTTTTTCGGCATTGAGGTTGCTAGACCAAAGAAGGGTATCAACTTGTCTCAAAGAAAGTATGTGTTGGACTTATTAGAAGAAACGTGTTTGTTAGGTGGTTGTCCAGTCAATGTTCCTATGGATCCGAACACAAAACTTCTAGCTGATGAAGGTGATTTACTTAATGACCCTGGCAGATACCGAAGGTTGGTTGGCTAACTAATTTATCTCACCATTACTCGGCCCGATATCTCATATGCAGTTAGTGTAGTGAGTCAGTTCTTGGGAGCTCCTAGAGTGCCACATTGGAATGTTGTTCGGATTATTTGTTATCTTAAACGAGCTTCGGGGCTCGGGTTGTTGTATAAATCCAATGGGCACCTTAAGGTGGAAGGTTTTACAGATGCTAACTGGGTTGGTTCACCCTCAGATAGAAGATCCACCGCAGGATACTGCACCCTCTTAGGAGGTAATAGGAGGTAATCTAGTTACATGGAAGAGTAATGAGCAAACAGTGGTAGCACGGTCTAATGCAAAAGCCGAGTATAGGGCAATGGCTCATATATCTAGTGAGTTGACATAACTACAACATTTTCTTGAAGAACTTGGTTTAGGAGTTCAAACCCCTTCTTCATTGTTTTGTGACAATCGAGCAGCTATTCATATTGCCTCTAATCTAGTGTTCCACGAGAGGATTAAGCATATTGAAGTTGATTGTCAATTTATTCGAGACAAATTATTGAGTGGAAACATCTCTACTCCATTCGTGAAGTCTGAAGATCAATTGGCTGATATGTTCACTAAAGCTCTTAGTCATAACCGATTGAATGTTATTTGTTCCAAGCTGGGATTATATGATATATATTCTCCAGCTTGAGGGGAAGTGTTGGAATAGTCATATTAGAACACACATGTAATTAGTTTATCCCATAGGGGTAATTTTTTTTTTTTTTTTTTTGATAAGAAAAAATATATTAACAGAGGCACTCAGAGGGGAGCGAACCCTTAAGAAAGCAAACAAAATACGCAAAATGCGCCATTACAACGATAAGTTGTCAACAAAATCCAAAAAGCTATCCATAGATAGGCAATTTTTCCCATTAACCCAAGAATAAAGAGAATGCAAAATATTTGACTTAATAACCCACACCGGCGACTCCTTTCCATCGAAAGATCTCCTGTTCTGCTTGTGCCACAACCCCCACCAAATACAAAGAGGTGAAAACCTCCACATTTTTTTAACCCGACTACCCATTGGTCTCCCTCTCCAAGCCTCTAACATATCCATCGTGCTCCTTGACACCACCTAATCTACCCCAAAAACATTCAGGATCATACTCCAAACATCCGCTGCCACTTTACAGTGCAACAAGAGATGATTAACCGATTCACCCGTCTACTTACACATGCAACACCAATTAACTGTTATTTGGCGTCTTCTTCTGAGATTATCTAGAGTAAGAATGCTCCCAAGCACCGCTGTCCAAGTGAAAAAAGCCACCTTCAATGGAGCTGAAGTCCTCCATATAACCTTCCATGGGAAACCGTTGCTTATCGAATTCGTAAGGCTTTGGTAAAACAGCCTCACCAAAAACACCCCTCTAGAATGCCCCATCCACACCATCTCATCCCTTCCTTCCCCCTCCACCACTTGACTATAAATTAATCCCATTAAATTGGTAAACTCCATCAACTCCCAATCATTAAAATTTCTACGGAATCTCACATCCCAACTAGCTCTTCCATTCTCTAGCCTAAAATAATTTGCAACCCCATAGGGGTAATTTAGTCTTTGTATTGTCTATTTACCCTTGTACACAACTATATAAGAAGAAAGAATGAGATAGAGTGAGCGGCTCTCTAATACAATTTTTTTTCTAAGTTCTCCATCTTCTCTCCTTCAGAAACCCTAATCACAACATCTCCATTCGGTCCAGCGTACTCCAATCCTACTAGTAGTATCATCTCATTCCCCATTTTTCCTTTTTTTGTATTACTGATTCTAAGTAACGAAATGATGATTTTGAGTAATTCTATGGTCTTGGATTCCTTTGCTATATTATCACTCTTCGAATCTCTATTAAATTTACATTCTATATATAATAGTTTTGTCATTAATTTTTAACCGTTTTGTTTTTAATGCAGTTCTCCAAGCTTCTAATTTTGTTCCCAACCCTTCCTTATTCACATATGTCATTAACAAACACCATCCACCATGGGATGTCTTCCTCTAATTTCATCTGAAACTGGAGTAAATAAATATGGCTAAGCACTGATCCTTGGTGTAATTCCACTTTTATACAGAAATCGATTAGTTTCTCCACATACGGTGCGAACCCTAGTCTTTGTATTCTTATACGTATCCTTAATAATATTTATAATATTTAAAGGGACTCATTTTGTATGTAAAGTCCATCAGATTATATCCCTTGGAACTCTATTATATGCCTTCTCTAAGTCTATGGAAACCACGTGTAGATCTATTTGTTTATTTCTACATTTTTTTATCAATTGCCCAGGTAAATAAATGGCCTCCGTGATAGAGATCCTTGTCATAAATCCAAATTGGTTTTTGAACACTGTGGCATCATTCCTAATTTTGGACCATATCTCTTTTCAACAATTTCTTTGTATGACTCATTAATTTAATTAGTTGATAATTACCACAATTTTGTATGTCACCTTGATTTTTCTATATTGGAAAGACTGTACTTTTTGTCCATTCATTAGGCATTGCTCTTTCTTTTAGAGATTTATTTAATAAGTTTGTCAACCATTCAATTCCTACGTTTCTTAGAGTTCTCCAAACTTCTATTTGTATGTTGTCAAGTTCCATTGCTTTATTATTACAATATTACCCATATTTTTAAGTTCATCCTCTATTTCTCTATCAATATCCTATTTATCATTACCATAGTATGTTCATTGCAGGCACCTTTTTAAAATGTTCCTCATTCAGAAGTTGGAAATATTATTTCCATCTATCTAACCAATATCTTTTGATCTATATCCTTAATACATCTAACTTGATCCATGTCCCAGTCAACCTATCTCTACTTTTTGTCAACTTATAAATATCTTTTTTACCTTCCTTTGTACCCAAATTTTTGGTACACACTAGTGACTTGTTCATACCCAATTTTGAGCCAATTTCTAACCATGTAATTCCTTAAGGCCAAAAATATAAAATAAAATAAACAAGGCCATTTACTTTCATATATTTTGCAAATTTTCAACAAGTAATAAAGTATTTTTTTTTTTTTTTTTTTCTTCTTCTTCTTATTGGATAAGCTGTTGTTGACTAAAATAAGTGTCACCCATCTAATAGAGGTGTTGATCAAACACAACCAAACTCTTGTATTTCACGTAAATAAAATATGCATTTCAGTCTACAATTTGGTCATGATTTTTTATTCAGAAGCATAAACAGAACCAAAGGTGGAATTTTGACCAACAAGAATGGAAGAACAAGTACCTGAAGCTTAACTATCGTTGAGTAGATGTATTCGGTACTTTCTTTGCTTGCATGATAGATGGACAGCACAAGGTCCTAACAGAAATGAAACAACAAGTATGATGGTCGAATAATAAAAAGCGCAGCTGCTTCAAAAATAAAATGCACATGAGAAAATTTTCACCTGTTTTGAATCTCTCAATTTCGTATGAAATTCATTGAAATCTCCCTCTTGCAATGCCCTCAAACAGCTGATATGCCAACGAGTGGAAATCAATATATTGCATAAGTAACAGGATAATGAAACATAAGCTTGTAAAAATTGAACAAAAATTGTTATGAAATCATATAAAGGTTAGCATTTGCAACTATTATGAAAAACAAGCTTGTTTCAGCATGATCAGGCTTAGCTAGACCATGGTCTGTTTTAACTTCAAGAACCAGAGCCAGCCAAAAATTGTTTAGCCCTCAATGTTTATTCCAGCACAGCCTTATGACCACTATTACATGTTGAAGCCCTATCGATGATTGGGCTTCGCAAGCTACCCGACCCATACTTACCCCTACAGCATACACATACACAAAACAAAAACTTCTCTCAGTAACAACTGTATAGGAAATCAAGTGGAAATGTGGAATGAACAAACAAAAGATCTGCTCATGAAAAACTAAAATATTAGTTGGCAAATTAACATGTCCATTAGGGATCAATTGATGCTGTATCTATTGCTTGGGTAGGTACATGATAGGCTTTGGAAGACCAAAACAAGGGTTGTGGGCTCTATTCCACTAAAGAGAACTTATTAGTCCAAATGCCAAAGAAAAGTGTCCATATAAGTGGAGAGACGAGTCAGAGATGCTTGGAGGGCCATTCCCCTTTGTATTTGGTGGGGTCTGTGGTGCGAGATAAATAGGAGATTTTTTGAGGGAGAAGAGTCTCCCATTTGGGATATTAAATACAGTATTCTTACTTCTTTATTCTTTTGGGTAAATGGGCGGGACTGTAATTCAATGGATTCTCTTTTGGATTTTGTGGATGGCTTAAAGCTATAGTGTCGTCTTGGACGGCTGTTGTCTTCTTTGGGAGAGCTCCCCTTTTGAGCGCCTTTTATAAAATCTTACTTATCAAAAAAAAGAGTGACCGTATAAGTGGGTGGTAATGTTGAATCATCTCCTATTACACGTGAGTATTCAAGGAATTACCTGTGCAAATTTTCATTGAAATGATCACTTCTAATGTTTTGGCTAGATGCAGAAGAATTGGCTCCCACATAAAGCGAAGAGAAATCCCAGTTTCCCGCCCGCCATGCAGCCTCATACTGCAAAAATATTTGATCAACAAAGCAAGGGGTTCTGTAAACATAATGTCAAGGAATTTCAAACAAAGACTATTACATAACCAAGCATCTGTATATCCACAAACATCAAAATAACATGTTGATAATCGCATTTGGGCATACATTCATAACATATTCTTAAAATTATGAGGCAAACCTGAAGTTCAGTAAATTCTAAATCATGCTCTAATCGGTCTTTCCGAGAAGTCAATCCTTCGCAATACAAATCTAATAGGTGAGTACAGCCAATTTGCTGCAAAGATCTAATCAGCCCTTTGTATGGTTTCCTTTGCTTAATCTTATCTTCTGAATTGTAAATGGATAGAGAACTTGTCGTTTGAGAATGCTCAGGAGAGAATTTTTTGGAACATCCTTCCACTTGTACCACTGCATCAGACCTTGCTTGTAAGTCGTAGTACTCGAGAGCTTTACTCCAATTTCCCTCATGCTCGAATGTAATGATTTGAGAGGTCAACTGTCATTACCATCACAAGATTCACCATGAAAAATATAATAATAAAAATTAAAAGAAGAACATGATAAGATATAATTTGAGTGTGTGTGTGGGTGGTATTATAAGTGTAATATGAGGTGTTTGAAGCCTTGATCCAAAATGCGGAACTGCAGCAAAATGAAGAAAGATTTTATACAAAATATCATCTTAAAAGACACATTATCAAATATTGTTCACCATAAGCAATTTTTCATTCCTCAGTTTGATTTATCTCACACAAAAAAAATTCAGGTCACTTATAGACTAGGAAGCACAGACACGCCAAAATGGGCGAAGAATCCGTGTCCGACACATGTCAGACACCAACACACGTCGGACACACCCCGACACGTGCCGGACACACCAAAAAACGTGTCTGGAATTTTTTATTTTTTTAAATTTTTGGACATGGCACAGACACTCCACAGACAAGCGCCCGACACGCCAAGGGTGTGTGTCCGACATGCGTGTCTTATTTTCAAGGGTCTAAAAGATAATTTTTGAAAGAAAATTGGGTTAAAGTATAAATATATGAAGTTATTTAACAACTTTTACTCACTTTTGTGGTCAGTACATAATAATTTTAAACTTGTAAGGTTAATATGCAATTTTAGACAAAACAAATAGATATTTAAGGCCAGTCATTACACTATTACAGTAGATGAGTTATGATTTGTGTATTTTTTTTATTATGAGGTTAACGAAAAATAGTAACAGTCGGTAATTTTTAAAGTACTACATCATATATATATATATATATAATATACACTATTCATTGTGTCCCTGCCATGTCCATGTCCGTGTCCTAATTTTTTTGGATTTGCCGTGTCGTGTCGTATCCGTGTTCCATATCACACTATTACAGTAGGTGAGTAACGTGAGTTATGATTTGTGTATTTTTTTCATTATGAGGTTGATGAAAAATATTAACACTCAGAAATTTTTAAAGTACTACATCATATATATACATATAATATATACACTATTCATTGTGTCCCTACCGTGTCCGTGTCCTAATTCTTTTGGATTTGCCATGTCGTGTCATATCCATGTCCGTGCTTCTTAGGTTACAGAAAATACATGTGTTATCAGACCCCACATATATTCATTATGAGATGTGGGAGGCAGAAAATACAAAAGTGGTTATTTTGGAAAACAATATTCTTGTTCTATCCAAGCCAGTCGAAAATCTTATGCCATTGAAGTGCTCCTAAAGGGATTGTTCCATGGTTTAAACTACATTTCTTCCAGGGTAGCTTGACGTCATACTAACCTCTCCATTCTCTCCCCCATCTCCCTTCACCCCTCTCCCTGGGTAGATTGACGTCATGCTAACCTCTCCATTCTCACAACTTTCTCATCTGGTTGACCCTCATCTTGTAATTTAATATATTTTCTTTCCCTTTTAGCTTTTTAACCAGGATTCTTTGTCAGAAACGTACTAAAATTACAACGAAGGATTTTTATTTTATTTTTATTTTTATTTGAAAGGGGGACTATAAGGGAGGCATTGGACCATTTAAAAACTACTTCAGGATCAACTCTAATTAGTTCTCCATGTACAACTTATGAACAAAAGATTGACAACACAATGTGCATTATTAAGCCTCACAGCATAAAAGATTGTAACAATGGGAAAGAAAGAATCATATAATTATCTACAAATTTTATGTTGACAAACCTTGTGTGACTGGATAATCCCATACAGACTGTCAGGTTCGTTGATTTGAGTGACTGCCGAAACTAATATTTCAATGTGGTGAGGCAGCTGGCAATAAAAGGAGTGAAAAGAAAAATGGAAAGTTGTGAAAGGAATCCTCATACTGGGAGAGGGGAGAAGGGGGAGGCAATGAAGGACCATGCGATTCTATGGTGATCAGTTTGTTTCTCTAGACACGACTGTACCACGAACATGTCTGAAACAAAGATCAACACATTATGAAATAATAAAATCTCACCACATCCACTGTCAACTTACGACATCAAGTTGGGAAAAATCTGGGCTCCCCAATGTAAGGCTGTTAAAATGCTCTTCACACCAATGTTCCACATAGAGAACTGCAGTAAAGTATGCGCCACAACTCTGAAAAAAAAAAAAAAGGGCAGCTACAATATTAGAGAAACTAGCGTGCACATAAAACAACAGATATTATCAAAAAACTTCCCTTGTCCTAGGGAAAAGAACATTATGATTTTAACACTCACGATGGCCGACTTAGCGACAACAAGATAATCGATGGAAAGCCAATAAACCTTGCAAAGTACATCAGAAGTCAGAAAAGAGCACTGAATTAAAACATTATAGCGTAACATAACAACAATTTGTTAATATACAAAGATATGTATGTATGTAAGCATCTATGTAGTTAAGTAGGCATCCAAATCTACTTGTCAAGTGTACCATCAAATCTAGTAAATCATGTACAACATGGAAAGAAGAAAGGGCAATAAAAATATGTAGAACACCCTTTGTCATGAGAACTGAATTCCTCAGCAGCAATGAATTACAATTTTATATATTCTTCAAAACATCTCAACCCATTGAAATACAATGTCAATATCCAAACATCAATTTGGCACTTGAGCACAAGATACTAAAGCAACCAATTACAAATTTGTTCATATTCGGGACTGGCTACATGAATCCTGTATGCCCAAAATGCTCAATCTAGGGTCATATAAAACCACATGCTTATTTTTATTATCATTAACATATAATGAAAAATTCATTACTTTTAAAATTAACTAAAAGTTTTATGTAATTTGACATACCGTAGGAGCAAGCAAAAGTTAACAGGTAATCAAATACAGCATGCATAACTTTTTTAAATCATATCCTATGTCCTAATCAAGGTGACACAAATAGGAAAAGAATAGAACATAAGAGTGCTGTTTTTTTGTACCATGCTCCAGTGTTCGAAATATCAATTATGAAATGCGGGAAGACAAAAGAGCACGAGAGATGAAAATTAAAGCACTGTATACAAGAAAATTTTGAATTAGGAGAACCAAGAGAATGGCTGTTAAAGGCCATTATGGACATCCAGTCCCAGCACTGCTGGTTAAGTTACACTAGGTAAATACCTAACATCCACAAACAAAAATGGTTGCTCCCATAAACAAATAATCCTCATTATTTTGCTTGGCAGCTTGAGCTTTAACTAACACTAAGCCCCAAATTAAATCATAATTAATAAGGGATTATTATGAATGGTCTAGTACTTCAAATGATTAAAGCGACGTCCACCCTTGACAGGAAGACAAGCAGTATAGCATTGGTATGCTGTTTGAATGGGAATCAAGCATTGGTATGCTTGAGCTTTAACCAACACACAAAGCCCCAAATTAAATCATAGTTAATAGGGGATTATTATGAATGGTCTAGTACTTTAAATGATTAAAGTGATGTCCACCAATGACAGGGAGACAAGCAGTATGGCATTGGTATGCTGTTGACAAGCAGTATGGCATTGGTATGCTGTTCGAATGGGAAGGAAACATTGGTATGCTCGAGCTTTAACTAACACACTAAGCCCCGAATTAAATCATAGTTAATAGGGGATTATTATGAATGGTCTAGTACTTTAAATGATTAAAGCGATGTCTGCCAATGACAGGGAGACAAGCAGTACGGCATTGGTATCCTGTTGACAAGCAGTATAGCAATGGTATGCTGTTTGAGTGGGAATGAAGAGATGTACTCCAGGGGCACCTCCCTTGGCACCCCAAAGCCCTAGATGCTTCACAAATTTCAAAATTTTATATGCAAGTAAAAGAAAAAGACAATATCTATATACTTGTAGAAAAAATTACAACATTTATACCAAAAAAAAAAAAAAAAAAGGCAGAAATTTAACTCTATGATTTTCCTTTTCTTCAATATATATCATATATATATATATATTTGGTTGATGGAAAAGCTACGCTAACACACCCACCTGAACCCTCAATCTCCTCTTGGAAGGCGGAGGAGGTACCTATAAACTAAAAGTTGGTGCTATGATTTGAAAACCAACAAAAAGAAAAAAGAATTTTCTTAACTGTACTTATTTATAAAAGTAAATAAATAAAAATAAAAAATTCATTAGAAAGAAGATTACCACTAACAAAAATATCAAAATCTATGCTACAGTGATATTACATGTGAACTGCTGTTCAGCACAAGTTCTATACAGAATAACTGTTTGCTGTTGTGTAGTAAAGTCAAGAAAGATATTGAAGCCTACATTTTGACATATAAAATTTTATCTCATTAGTCGAACATTATATATAATTTTTGCAACTGACATACAGTCCTAAACATTTTACAAACTTTGACAAAAAAATAATAATAATAATTAATAATAATAATAAATAGAAATAAAATACTACTAGAAGAATAATCTCGAATAGAGAATTGCAAAAAACAAAAAAAAATTCAAATCATAGCCAATGTGTTGATTTAAGTGACAAACTAAAGCTTCTTGCAAAAAGTGCTATTTTCATGGTGCACATCTCTACAGTATAAGCAAAATCTCATCTCAAAAGAATAAAAGAGACTAAAATTTCCAACAAACGAACACAAAAAATGGATGAATTAGAATAGTGTACGTAAAGAAATGAGAATCAAACAAACTAAAACGCAAAAAAAAAAAAAAATATATATATATATATATATACAATTATTATTATATATATTATTGAAAGGAAGTTTAGGTTTAGAATGTGGTAAGCTTAAAAATAACATTTTTTTTTATAGGATCAAGGAGGGCGAGGTTAAAATGCACCAAGAAAGATGAAATAGGAAGGGCTTTAGGGCCAAATGAAATCCCTATTTAGGTTTGGAAATGTTTAGCAGATATTGGGGTGTCTTGGCTAAGAGAACTATTAAATACGATTACAACAACTAAGAGAATGTTCGATGAGTAGCCAAAAGTATTTTTAAATCTATAAATAAAAATAAATGGAACATACAAAGTTCTAATAATTATCTTGGAATCAAATTATTAACTAATTTAAACTTTGAGATTGATAATCATAACATATTAAATGCTTGAATTGTGATAAAAGAAAAGATTAGGGTCTTCCGAATTCCAAGTGCTTGGATGTAATTCAATACAATGACATTTAGAAAATATAAGAACGAACAGTAATTTACACAACTGTTTAAAAAGCAAAACTAGATATCCAATTTAGAACATATTCCAATAGCTATTGTATGCATATATGCATAAAAAAGTAATACCTTGTCCCACACTGACGTTGACATTACCAACATAGTCGATGTAGCAGTAAAATCTCTTGCCTTTGCAGAGGTGGAACGAGTTTTGGAGCCACAACTAGATGGCTTAGCAGACTGTGGAATCAGTGTAACATAAATCTTAGTACGATCTAGAGCACATGAGCATATTGTAACAATATTTACATTGACATGAAAAACCGTTATAAGCTCTTTTGAAATTAGTACACAAGTCATGAATATCAGTTTACATATTCGAAGATAATACATGAGCTATGATATAATAAATAAAACAAACCAGGAAAATAGCAATCAGTATTCCAACGGACAACAGAACCTAAGGAGAACCACCCAAACAAAAAAGAGTAAGCAAAACCAATAATAATGCAATGCGATCCACACTAATAATAAATCATGTGAATCCCCCTTTCTATAGTCAAGAAACAAAAGTACTTGAAATTTTTTCCATCAAATCTGTATCACTTCAAACTTCTCAAACTGCATCGTTGAAGCCGCTATGAATTTTCCAAAAGAATAATTCAGGCCAAAGAAACTGCCCTTCCAATAAAGAATCCACCTAATACCACAACCACATGCTGAAAGTCATGCTCATGGCAACACACTCTTTTTCATGAGCAATGGGAAGCAGAAACTCAACGAGTTGCTATAAGATATCAACTTTCCTCCTATAGAGAATCCAGACCACATTGTCATTCAGCAAAAACTCTTTTGCTACGTTTGGTGTGCGGGAATGGAATGAAATGCAAGTGGGAATGGAATGAGAATGGGAATGGAATAAGAATGGGAATGGAATGGAATGGTCATTCTCATTCTATTATTTGGTTGTAAATATGAAATGTGTAAGAATGGAATAACCATTCTAGTGTTTGGTTAGACCAATTTTAAATTTAGAATGGAATAAATTTCAAATTAAGTTCTCCAAAATATCCATGTTATTAAAAAATAAATTACATTAACATATTGACATTCTTCTATAATTTTTTTAAAAATAAATGGTGGTAGTGGCGGTGGTGGATGGTGGTGGAGGTGGAAAGCGGTAGCGGTGTAGGTGGTGGTGTTGGAAGGCGGCGGCGGCGGCGGTGGCAATGGTGGAAGGCGGCGGCAAGAGCGTTGGTGGTGGTGGAAGGAGATAGTGATGTAGGTGGCGGTAGTGGAAGCCAATGGAGGTGACAGTGGTGGTGGTGGAAGGCAGTGGAGGTGGCGGTGGTGGTGGTAGTGGTGATGGAAGGCGATGGCGGTGATGGTGGTGGAAGGTGGTGAAAGGCGTTGGCGGTGGTGGTGGAAGGCGATGGCAGTGGGGTGAGGTGGTGGTGGTGAAAGGTGGTGGCGGTGGTGGTGGAAAACGGCGGCAGCGGTGGTGGTGTAAGATGGTGGCAATGGCGGCAATGGTGGTGGAAGGCGATGGCGGTGATGGAAGGCGGTGGCGGCAATGGTGGTGAAAGGCGGTGGCGGTGGCGGTGGCGGTGGTGGAAGGTGGTGAAAGGCAATGGCGGCAGTGGTGGTAGAAGGTGGTGGAAGGCGATGGCGGTGGTGGTGGAAGGTGGTGATGGTGGTGAAAGGTGGTGGCTGAAGGCATTGGTGGTGGAAGGTGGCAGCGACGGCAACGGCGGTGGCGGTGGTGGTAGTGGTGACGGAAGGCGGTGGCTATGGTGAAAGGCGGTGGCGGTGGCGGTGGTGGAAGATAGTGAAAGGTGATGGCGGCGGTGGTGGTGGTGGAAGGTGGTGGCGGTGGAAGGCGGTAGTGGTGGTGGTGGAAAGGGGTGGCGGCGATGGTTGGGGCAAAGGAAGGTGGTGTCGGTGGTGAAAGGCAGTGGCAGTAGTGGAAAGCGGTGGGTAGTGATGAAAGTCGGCAATGGTGGTGGCAGGCAGCAGTAGTGGTGGTGGTGGTGGTGG
>JAOTQH010000011.1:2755831-2772550 GCA_025631255.1 Cornus kousa | reverse complement strand
CCTTATGAAGAACCATACTTAACCATAAAAGATAATAGTAGTATAAGTCATGCTATACATGTGTAGACACCCCTTTTATGAAGAACCATACTTAACCATAAAAGATAATAGTAGTATAAGTCATGCTATACATGTGTAGACACCCATTTTGGTCCCAAGGCCCTCCTAGATTCATTAGTTCTTGTAGACTGGTTCCTCCCAAGATAATGGGTTCACAATATGCTTCTTAAGGGAGATTATAAAGTAAATCTTCATACCCAGCAGCCCTTTTGAGACATCTTTTGAAGGTTAGATTTTATACACATAAAGATATTTAACTTGTGAAGGACCACAAAAAATTTCTAAAAGGAGGGCTAAAGGGAAAAAAATAAACTTCTGACAAGCAAAACTTAAGGCAAAGAAACACAAAATAGACAAACATAAGGAAAAAGAAAAATAGAAAATTCTTATAAATAAAAAAAAATAAAAGGCAATCTGGGAGCAGGGTCCCGGGGGAAAAAAATTCAAGCACAAAAAGAAAGTTTCCCAGAGGCTTGTGGAAGAAAGATGAGAAATTTCACTCGAAGTTTTACAAATATATATATATATATATATATATTCGTTAGGAAAGATGTACTCTTAAACAATAGCGTTATATGCTTCATAAATAACTGCAAGTAAAATATATTTTTATTTGCAGAAAGAACAGCTAGAAGACAATTACCCTGCATAGTCCACCTTAATCAGAGGATTTCAAAATCGGCATGCAATTAATTTTAAACAACGTACGCAACAAGGATACAGAAAGCATAAACAAATAGTCCTCAAAACTAGTATCGCCAAAAACAAAGATAAACAACTTTCAAAGCTGGCATAAACCTACCACTGAACTTTCTTTCTATATCCAACAGTAAGCTCCCTACTAGCTCTATATTAATACCTTTGGAATGAACCTACAAGATAGAAAATTTTATATGAGTCGCCGATAACAAAAACATCCATCAGCTAATGAAGTACTCCACCCAAAAAAGAATTGTCCCAACTTCCTCTACGGGATGTCTCAAGGTAAGTGTCCATTTTAAAAGTCAAGGGTACAAATATTAAAACTATCCTAAATTATGGTTAGATTTTGATGACTTCCCCAAATTAAAATGCAAATCTTTAAATTTTGGAGGATTAATTTTGGAATTCAAAAGAGGCACATGCATAAAATGCATATCCATTTTAAAAGTTTTAATCTCCAAAAAGGACACTTATTTTGGGAGGGAGGAGTACAACACAGTGTAAAAACAAAAGATGCTAACTATATTTCATGGAGAGTAGTAAGTTTCAGCATGATAGGATAACATTTCTACAGGGTAACACCACCAATTACTCAACATGACTCAATCTAGATATCAGTTTCCATTAAGCTCAACTCTTTTGGTCTGCAATTGTATTGAATATGCATTGAATTGCATTTCGAATGTTGCTGTAAGATTGAATCCAGCATGACAAAGACATTGTTGATTAAATGAAACAAAATAACTCTTTAGAAATATAGAATACTTGCCTCAATAAGGGATCTCTCATAAGAATCAAATGATAGTAAAGCTCTATGCCCCCTTTCAGTTGATAGTATCCCCTGGTTTAAAGGAAAAAAAAAAATTACCACCAAAAAAAAAATTGAACTAAAAGCAACAAGTCCCACAGAAGCTCCACATATGTAAATGAGCATATGAATTTAAAAATAGTCTAAATTGTCATGAAATAAACAATTTCAGTGTGAATCTGAGTTTGGGGCCCCTGTTGAGGATCTAGCTGTTTATAGATAAACAATGTGATAGAAGGGTACCTTAAGCCAAGTTTCTCTTATTTGCAATTCTAAATAGACTACAAACACAACCCCATTTATTACTGCTTATGGCCAGTGACTTCTTCACGCTGTTGACTCGGCACTATAACCAGGCATGGAGACCAAGTAATGATGCTGAAGTTTATGTTGAGGCAAATCCATGAATGAAACAAGTATTGGAAAGGAGAATTACTGAGGTAGGCAAATCCAGACCATGTATGATGAATGCTACAAGGAGCATGCATTGACACTTGCACAGAAGAATCAAAATTGAAGAAGTTGGGCATGGGGAAGTAGAGAGAGTGGCAAGACATATAACTCAACTGGTTGAGTTCTCCCACCCCAAGGAAATTGATGTAGGAAGAAATGGTAAGGAGGGGAAAAACCGGAAGAGGGGGTAGGGAGGAGGAAAGGCCTGAAGCTTAGAGTGCTTGGAGAACATTCTTTGAAGGGCCACCACGGCATGAGGGAGGAGAGAAGGAAAAAAGCAAAAAGAGAAAAAAAATCTTTTCTTTTCCTGTTACTGACTTGGGGTCTACTAGTTTTGGGGATTTTTTTTTTACCTAAATTAGTTTTGGGGATTCACATCCATAAGTCAGAGAGTTGGACACTTGTGCGTTGTCTAGGATCCTACAACAGTTTTGTAAATCCCTTTATAATTTTGGGCATATCTTTAAGAAAATCTCAAGTATTCCAGAAAATCTTGGAAAAAAAAAAAGTCAAGTACATTTTGTGGTGCTGATCAAATTTGTGTTCTACAGCAAATTGTTTTGGCCAAAAAAATTATGAAACTTTAGTTGTAACTGCACTATATGACACTCTTACCAAAAGCAACATCTTTCTGTCTCACCAATGGGCACTATAGCCTAGATGGTATAAAGTCCCATCCCCAAATGGGAGGTTGACTGTTCGAGCCCCAGTAGGGGCAAAATATAGTGGGTGTGTGCGCGTTTGCTTGAACTTTCCAGAAAATTTAAAAATAAAAATCATCTTTCAGTCTCAATGTTCAAGCATCTCCAATATATTTGAGGGATTGACTCCTGAGGAAGGTAGATTGTTTTTCTTGAAGATTGACAAAAAGCTGCCTCCTTATTCAAGAGTGAAGACGAGATCAGATGTAGATCATGCAGGAACCCACTGATCAATGGCTCTTCACCCTGTTGCAGATTAAACCCCACTGTGCATGGGAAGAACCAACCAGAACCCAATCGCCACTTAACATAATTTTGGAGATATTCAGAGATGTTTTGGCACTACTTATGTCTTAAGAGGATTCACGAAGCAGGTTCATGGAGTCTCCCATTTGGGCTATTTTTCTTACTTCGTTATTCTTTTGGGTCAATGGGCGGGACTGTAATTTAATGGATTCTCTTTTGGATTTTGTGGATAGCTTAAAGCTATAGTGTCGTCTGAGCGCTCCCCTTTTGAGCACCTTTTATAAAATCTTACTTATCAAAAAAAAAAAAGAGGATTCATGAAGAAGGTTCGTGGAGTTTCATCAAGTAGAGTTGAAATGTATTCAAGAATTTATACAAAATTTCAGGACTTCCTTCACTTTGCCCTTGATTGATCTGTGAATTTTTCCTGTTGGAGAATATTATTATAGGAACCCTTAAATTACTCCACAGAATATTGCTCAGAGAATATTGTGGGAGTGATTTTAGTCTATGATAAAATATGATTGGAGTGATTTATGGGATTGATTTTATGAATCCTCCATTAACGTATTTTCCATATTTATCGCTTTGTTCTTTCACCAATAAATAGAGGTGCTCATTGTAAACAATCTTAAGAGAGAATATAATAAGGGTGCTGTAGCCCTTTGGGCTTTGTGTGTCTTTCCTTGTGTTCTTCATGTGTAATTTCTCTCTTCAATTTTTATATTTTTCAACAGTTCCTTCAAACTCAAAATACTTATATATATATATATATATATATATATACATATTATTTATTTATTTATAAGTAACGATTTCATAGAGGGGTGCTGATAGAAGGGAAAACATGCACATATCCAAATAGACTTCCATGGACTCACCCGTAGAGCTTGTGACGTCACATCAATTATGTTTACAGAATCATCCATCAGAAACTTCTTCAAAAGACGCATTAGCGAAATCAAAAGTTCTTCAGATAAGCCAGTTTCCATTGGAAAACTGATTTCTGTTGCACTGTCAAGCTTAAGTGACCGGCAAACATGTATATGACTAGACTCTCCAGGAAGATGAAAAACAACGCGATGCGGATCCCCAATACCAACCTGCAATCAGAAGAAAGAAAAAAGAAATCAAACTTATAATTTAATAATGTACAACAATAGAGAATTAAAATTAATGTAACCAAATATAATAAAGATACCCGAGAAATAAAATCAGAAAGCAATGCTCTAAAACTGTTTGCACCATCCAAACCACACATATCCACTAGCGTCCAAACGGCATTTACAATTTCAAGGTCACGTTGCCAATATGTAACTTGAAATGTATCTTCTGTATTTTTTTCTGTGTGGAAAATTTCCCCCATGACTAACTTCTTGTGCAATGCTTTGAGACTGCAAGAGAGACCATGTAACGAGGTTGCACAGCAAGACATAGCAACTTAAAGCATCAGAGAAAGAAAAAATCCTTCCATAAGCAAACTTGTATTTTAACTTTGAGCCACTTTTGGAATCACCAGTTACTAAATCTTTTCCTAAATAATATTTAATATCCATACTAACAAAAGAAACTTTCTTTGACTAGCCACTGAACATCTTCTCAGTCAGAATAGCAACAACATTCAAATTTCTCCACATCATTAACCACGCTTTCCTTGGGCATATTAAAAAAAA
The DNA here is from genome assembly GCA_025631255.1 of Cornus kousa. NCBI lineage: Eukaryota > Viridiplantae > Streptophyta > Magnoliopsida > Cornales > Cornaceae > Cornus > Cornus kousa. The sequence goes on along the minus strand of JAOTQH010000011.1, from coordinate 2,767,907 downwards.
AAAAAAAAAAAAAAAAAAAAAGAAAAAAAAAAACATCAAATAAATTAAAAAGTTTTAAAAGCAAAAGAAAAATCTCCTACTTAGAAAAGAAACAAATTAATAGAATCTTGAAAATCCAGCAAATAGAGTAGTATCCCGCTAACTTTATGTAAAAGATAACTTAAACCTTCCATTTGCAATCATTTTGCTAGCTATGAGAAGTACTTACCTCCATAAAAGTAATCGGGGTGGAAGGTAGCAAGATCTCCTCACAAACTGGAAATGAAAGTTTATTATGGTGAAGACCAAAACCTAAGAACTAATTAATAATCTGAACTTTCTAAAACTTTTAAGGCAGACATAAACCTTCAATAAGTGATCTCTTGCAGAATAATCTTGACATAATTCATGATGGAACTTCCGTATCCCATCAAATATATCTAATTCAGGGAAAGGTTCCAGTTCCTGAAAAACAGAATAATTGCTGGAATGAGTACACACAAGTCCCCAATGAAAACTCAGATCTATTTGAATATAAAGTAATCCAAACATCCCAACATCTTTCAACGCTAATCAAAAGAACCTCATTTCTACAGCTGAGAAACAAGGAAAACATACTTTGATGTAGTCATAGAGAGATGGATCAGAATTCACAGTCAGCTGATGAAGCAAAGATAAAACTTGAGATGGTTGAGAAGAAAGTTCAACATTAGATTCAGAGGGAATGCAACAAGCAACCAACTTAGACACCAAAAACTGCAGCCAGCAACAACATTAATTTAGAAGAGAAGATAGACATTCCAAATCGTTAATATTTTAATTTATTAGGTAGTGACATAAGATATATACCTGAAGTTGTTCGCCTAAAACACCAGTAGTTTCTTTTGATGGGTTGCTTCTAAAAGTTTTGAGCAATGTACAAATAATACGACAACATTGGTCTTGTAAAGCATGACAACCAATGAATTGCCCCACTACGTTGAAGAGATAGCTACAAATTTTAAAATAATATATCAGAAACCATACAACTGCAACAAGGAAATGATGTGAAAAAAGAGGCTCTGTAATTCATGGCAGCCAAAAAACTTGCACAAAGAACTCAAAAGGATAAATTGTAAGAGTTCACATTTAATTGAATATCTTCTTCTTTTTACGAGAAAAGGAAATGCATCATACGAAGTACAGTGCAAGAACCCAGCAAAAAAAAAGGAAAAGCATATAAGCATTGAAATCCCCAATTGAACAACAAAACAACTCAAACAAAATGGGACAAAAGCAACCAACAAAAAGAAGAAAAGAAAATAGAGAGAGACAGAGAGAGAAACATAATCATTCTAATTAATTCAGAAACATCCCTATGAAGATGGACCAAAATAACAACAGCTGCACGCTAAAAAACTCTGCCATTTCTTTCACCCATAGCCAATAGAGAGTGGAAAAGAGGGACTCTAAAAAGTTTTCACTTAAGGGTTAAATGCTATGTTACATCGACTAATCAAAAGTACGTGAAATACGAGTGTAAAAATACACAACTGTTAGCCGAGATATGATAGCCTGGAACCGCTGATGTGAGTTACTATATCAGCTGATATATGATAGCCTAGAATCATGGAATTTGACTTTATTTACGCATATATTTTGGCATAGAATATGCAGTGATTTTATTCAGTTTCCCTTCTAATAATATTAACATGTTATAAAGACCAGAGTTCTGAATGAGTGTATTCTCATTCAAGCCATTATATATTTCTTTTATCTTGCATTTCCTCTTGATATCCGAGCCAGACCCAACCCTTGATCCGGTGTCACATCAAGCGCCTGCCCAGGAGGTGTTGGGTAGGCAAGGTGGTCCAACGGCAACGAGAGCGTTGTAAGTTCGAGTGGGGAGAAAATCTTAGAAGTTCTTGTCCTACATTGGATCTAGATGGGGTAGGTTAGAGGAAAGCGCCCTAGAAAAAGTCTACATTTGGATTTTTCAAGAATGATCTGAGGAGACATTGTTGATTGTTTCTGGTTTGAGGAGACAATTTTTATTCTTCCATCTGTATAATTAACATGTGTTACATGTGTATGAAGGGGAATGGTATGAGGAGACAATGTTGATCGTTTATGGTTTGAGGAGACATTTTTTATTCTTCCATCTACATATTTAACATGCGTACGAAGGGGAATGGTCTGAGAAGACATTGTTGATTTTTATGGTCTGAGGAGATATTGTTGATTCTTCCATCTACATATTTTAAACATGTGTATGAAGATGAATGCTCTGAGGAGACACTATTGATTGTTTATAGTCTGAGGAGACATTGGAAATAACGCCATGGTTATGTCTTGGCTATCTATTTATGAATACCGTACTTGAGGATGCATTGTCCAAGTTGGGCATCTCAGATATCCACGCACCAACTTGAGGAGGAGTGCTAGCCGAGATATGATAACCTAAAATCATGGATATGACTTACTATATTAGCCGAGATATGATAGCATAGAATCCTGGAATTTGAATTTATTTACTCATATATTTTGGCATAGAATATGTAGTGATATTTATTCGGTTTCATTTCTCGTAGTATTAACATGTGCTCTTTTTAGTATATAAATACCATAGTTGTGAATGAGTGTGTATTCTCATTCAAGCCTTTACATATTTCTCTTGTATTTATTCTATCTTGTATTTCTTCTACAACACTCGGACATGGATATGGGATATGGGTTTGAAGTGATTGGTTGGACAAGTACCAAAAAAGCATATCTAATAATTTTGTTTTACAACACTATGGTTTACACAAAAAATAAAAATAAAAAATAAAAAATAAAAAATAAAAATATTTATCAGCGTCTTTAATGCTTAGGCACGTACTCGCAGCTGATACACAAAGAAAAGTCCAAGTAGTGTAGGTTATATGTCATACAAGAACAATCCAAATAAACTTTAACTAAAGAAAATTGGAAAGACCAAAGGAGCACAAAAATTATGCAAATGGGGACCAGATAGTTAAGACAAACTGAACCGAATTAAGAGATGATCTACCTATTCTTTCAAACATAAGCACATGTAAATTGACAAGCAAAAACATTCTAGCATTCAGCCGATCTACGGTACATTACTACAAGTCTAACAAGCAATGCAGTCGGTGCCAAAAGGCTAATTTTAGAGGGAACATGACAGACACCAAATCTTCCCAACTGGAAAAGGAACTATGAACCAACTGGTGTATTAAAATGGAAAATAATCTCACAAAATAACAACTTACAATCAGGAGACATGTAAACAATCACATAGGCTAAGGCAGCACAAGAAGGTATGAAACATCAGCGACCACCAAATCATTTAGGCTCCATTTGGATAAATGAATGGATTTGAAATCAAGTGATTTGAGTTTAACTAAAAGATCAGCAATTGGAGTCAGATTTGGAAGTCCAAGGGACACTAAATTAGATGTACATGATACATTGTTTATTATATGCAACTTAATTTCTTGCCGGCATCGATTTCAAATTACTCCTTCCACTGAAATCCATATATATTAAGGCAGTCAATTTCATCTATGCATATTGTTAAAATTGAAATCTAAGCAATAAAGTTTCAATCATACTCCTCAAATAACTAAAATTAAATCCATCCACTTAAAATCCTTCAATCCAAATGGAGATTAGGTACTCAAAAGAGGCCATAGCCCAAGCACTACGGTGAGAACCATTTGCCTCACAGTGAGCAATTGTAAGAACATAAAGATGGAAAACTAATTGTAAAGAGTCCCCTCCCAACACCACCAATATTACAAAAATCTCACTCAACCCATTACCCACATGAAAATTTGTCGAACTTCTAAAGTGATTTTCCATTAAAGAATCCTTTCTAAAGGGTTGTGTACAATAGGAAAAGCACCTCACGGAATTCACCCATTAGTACTTTCCAATTTGACCAGTGAAAAACCACACCTCATGCTTTCAATCTAAAGATCCAATTTCCAAAGTCACATGGTAAAGTTTAATAGTGAAAAATGCCCCACCAAGTATTTTAAAAAATTGACACTTGTTCACAAAAGTAAGGGAGCCAGAATCAAGCTCAAACATGAAGTACCTGTTTGCTTTACAAATGAGTGGAGTTTGGCAACATCATGTTCTGGTCAGATGACGGATGAACAAGAGAAGATGGAATTATCATTTTGTCACTTATTGTTATTTTTAAAAGCTTTGTGAAAATACCATTTTAATTGAATTCAGGACGAAATAAGAGAAGTGGGATATTGGAACAACACTCGCTTAGAATCATCAGAGTTGATTTTTCAGTAAAAACACTTTTCACCAATTACATTGAAGATTGCGGAAAACTCCAACATGCCACTGTGATATGATAATTCAAACAACCTTTTCAATGATGTATTCTCAATGGAAGACAATTTTACCAAAGAACAAAACCAACCACCTTTCTTCTTCAAATTCATAAGAAAAATAACTGGAATCCGCCATGACACAAAATCAAGTTAAGCAAATCCAAGCTTGATCTTTCCCTTGAAACACAAACCGCACTGGCACAACTCAAACTATAGCTAGGCAAGCACCAAAGGGTCCAAAACAAAATAGTTTACATGATACGGTCTGTTTGCAACCATACCGCTTTTTGCAAGGGAAGGTAGGATGGATTACTAGACCACAATAACATACATGGTGAGCAAACCAAACACAATAAAATCTAAACCAATCTCTGCCCACCCCTTCCATCAAAGTAGTTCACCCAGTATCCAGACCTATTCCTATATCAATTCTTTGAATACCCACCTTAGCATTAAAATTTTGAGAAAACGTTAAAACACAAAACAATGTAGAAGGTGGCTCATGCATACAGTTTTGACTTACAGATCCACCAATATTCCCGACCAGAGAAAATTGAAAGCTCAATAACATTCTTATCGCAAAAATAATTTTAAGGGACCAAATTTGAAGAGTCGAAAAGACAACAATTGTGAACTCACTTTGACGTGCTTGAAACTGCAGCTTTGTGCCCAAGAACATTAATAAGCACCTCAATTCCAGCCAACCGATGACATTTGTGCCTATGATGAACAGCTGCAGTAACTTTGTAATGCATTTCTACTATAAACTGCATTATCATTACAGCAGATTATTTGAGAAAATGCATAGCAGAAGTTAGGAGCCTCATAAAATGATGGGAAATGGAAAGAAAAAAAAATTAAACAGCCAAAAATAAAAATATATAAATATTTAGAAGAAGCCATATCATACAAGAAAATGAATCTCACCATAAATACTCTATCTGGGCGGAAAATGTTAATCTTGTCAATGACACTGAAGCTCCTAGGACAGTCCTCGCTACAAATACATAATAAGAATATGTTAAACATAATGAAAAAAAAAAAAGGTGCAATACAAATTAAAGGGTGAAGAGAAGGCATTTCACATCTGCAAGAATCCATCTACAACTGTTTGAATTGCATGCACAATGGCATCCCTAGAAAAGAAGGGAAGTGCAGGGTCTGACGCACAAGAAGAAAGAGACAGAATGTGGCTAACAATTGATACCTGCAGGCAAGAAATCCCGGATCTCAAATTTCAAAACCGAAACAACTATTTATTCAAGTTCACTTTATAAAAAAATATGACCATAGACCCAATTTTATATAAACTATGATTAACATCATAACAACTAATATGCTTTGTCAAAAGAACCAAATTTGATCATTTCAGCAAAATGGACAGAAGTTTCTAATACTAGCCAAATATAGTACTCATATTAAAACAATCTCTTGCAGATCCATATTTCAGTCATAACAACTAATATGCTTTGTCAAAAGAACCAAATTTGATCATTTCAGAAAAATGGACAGAAGTTTCTAATACTAGCCAAACATATTACTCATATTAAAACAATCTCTTGCAGATCCATATTTCAGTCCCTATTATGAATTCAGAATTGAGAAGGAGAATTTTCACCTTGTCAAATAACAACTCTAATGCAAGAAAACAAATGATAAGCAGGAAAATAAATATTTAAAAGTATTAACAAAAATATACAGAGAAATATACATAAGCACATAAAACGACCATGTCTAGGGGATCAATTCATCAGACATTCTACGTCCATGTCAATAGAAGACTTTTGTCCATATCTACAAATCATAGTTAACACAATGCTAGTCAGTGGTAAGTTCACTTTGTCAATTGTACCCTTTTAGAACATGTTTTTTTTTTTCTTTTTTCTTTTTTCTCTCCACAAAAACAAAAGTATTCTGACCCACAAACATATACAATCTTAATTATATACATCTACATGCATGTGCCGATAGCTATTGTATTTATATAGTACAAACATATACTTGTTGCTACTGTGACGTCCCACATCCTTTGGGGGGAGAAGTTGTTAGAGACTTATACGTGTGGACATCCCTTAACCATGTAGAGGCGTTTTGAAGAAAACCGTGGGCAACAAGAGGAGAGTGCGCAAAGCGGACAATATCTACACGGGTAGAGGCGGGTCATGACAAATGGTATCAGAGCCAATCCCCAGCCGAAATGGGGGGCATGCACAAGCCCATGTGGGTCAGGCCAGCAAGGACGCTGGGTCCCAAGAGGGGGTGATTGTGACATTCCACGTGGTTGGGGGGTGGGGGGGGGGGGGGGCATGTAGAGGAAAACCTTAAGCACCAAGAGGAGAGAGTGTGCAAAGTGAACTATACCTACACGGTTTGGGCTGGTCATGACAGCTACAAGAATGTCTAAACTCCAAACTACTATAACATGGTAAGACATACAAAACCTGCTGACAATTAATGCCACCACTCATTTTGTCATAAAACTAGATACCTTAAATGTTACTGCGAGAGAGAGACACACAGAAAGAGAGAGAGAGAGAGAGAGAGAGAGAGAGAGAGGGGTAAACCATTTGCTTCTTTATGAGTGTGTCTCTTTCATTCTCAGATATCTCAGCGGTTCTTAATATTGAACTCTGAAGTACCACTGCTCCTTTTTCCCACCCGGACTTCTTACTGCAATGCAAAGCCATGCAAACTGAAAAGATTGGCACAAAATGATTTTTAACCAGAACTGCCAAAGATTGACCAGCAACCTGAAAGTAAAAAAGCAGGTTAGGGAAATAAAAACACAAATACACAAGATAACAAACATATCATAAAATGACAAAAGAGTTGCAAGATAAACCAATGCAAGAAGTATTAATACAACATCCAATTCCTTATCCAATAGTAAAATATACACAACATAAACATGTTAGAAAGTTGCCAGAGCTATCTTCAATAACTTCAATTTATTTTCTGCCAGTGGTAGGGAAGAAACAACAACAATGCTGATGAAATCTTTTCGCTATTTAGGCACCAAAAAGCTAAAACCAATCTTAAATCAAGTCAAAAGGCAAAATCAAGTCGATAACCATTTCAATGCAAATTTTAGCCATTCCGCCAACATTTAGTAAATCCGAAACAGAAAGAAACCCAAGTTAACTCCTCCAACCTTAGCAACCCAGTTTAGGTTGGAGGCATCACCATGCAAAACTAGAGCTGGAAGAAGCCAATGGCAACAGTACTTCACAAAATTGTTAGGCTCCATATTCGAAACAAAAAGATCCCTTATCTGCAAAGAACAACAAATAAAATTATAAGGTGGAGTATGAAACTTCTGAAATTTCAGTCATATTCAGATACCTACAGGATGAGAGATGACCACATTACCTCAAGAAGTGAAACTAAGCTTACGCCACAAGCAACCCAACAGAAGAGAATTGATCCAATGAGTTCCTCCAAGTACTGAAAAATAAAGAAAATTAAATAAATTAATTCTAGTTGGAATGAAGAAAATTGAAGCCAGTGAAATTAAGTAATCTGATTACAGACTACTTTTAGATGATTGTACTCCAAGACCAATGTGCATTAATTATTTCCAACTCATCATGGTCACTTATTCACTAAATCAAGGTAACGAAACGAGAAATATATTCTCACCTTTGACCTGGTAGTATACTGGAGTTGTCTTGACAGATTATCAAGTACAGCACTGACCAATTCCCTGGAGAAAAAGTATGGATATTTTAAATAAACAAACCATGGCTAATAAGAACAACAACAGACAGAAGAAATATTGTACCTCTGACAGGGATCTGTTGCTGAAATCACACACATCATAAAAACAGCCTGCATGTGCCATTGGATATCACCACAAGAATATGACATACTAATTTAAATATCAAAACTCGAATAAAATTAAAGGAAAAGGTAAAGATATATAGGTGAAAGAATCTATATTGTATTATGAGAACCAGCGAGACGAATGCAACCTAGATTAGAGACTAGTGAACTATTTGATTCTGGGACGGAGAAACAAGAACCAAAGAAAAAAATCCCACTAAATAAACGACCAAGATTCAAGAGCTCTTGAAAAAAAAAAAAACGAGTACAGTACCATGGAAAACAATATTAATAAATCAAGAGTGAAGTAACTTATATGTTGCATACAGGCAATTCGTTTCTTGGAGCTGTTATATCGCCAGAGAATTGTGGTGGAGGATTCGGATTGTTGGTCTTGGGTCGCAAACTCCAAGGGGCGTTTTGAGGTGAGGTCTTTCTTCAAGTGCCTCTCATTTGATCCTGGAGTTCGTTTTCCTTGGAAGTCTGTTTGGCGTTCCAAGGCTCCTCTCAAAGTGGCTTTCTTTGTGTGGACTTCGGTTCTGGGTAGGATCTTAAGCCAGGATAATTTGAGAAGGAGAAGCCAGGTGGTGGTCAATCGTTGTTATGTGTCTTCATGATGAGGAATCTGTGGATCACCTTCTTATTCATTGCTCTTTGGCTAGAGAGTGTTGGGATTTGATGCTTGGCTTATTTGGGTTTTCTTGGGTTAAGCCAGGACCTACTACAGAGTTGATTGAGGCGTGAAGAGGTTGTTATGTAGGGGCTCTCAATCAGGATGTGTGGAGAACTACGCCACTTTGTGTGTTGTGGTGTATTTAGCTTGAAAGAAATAGGAAATACTTTGAAGGAAAGGCGATGTCGATTTTGGTGCTTAAATTCTCGATTCTTTCCACTCTTTTATGTTGAGTTTCAGGAAGAGATCATAATTCGTTGGAGGAAATTGTTGACTTTTTGGCCTCTTCGAAGGATTGAGTCTTTTGTGGTCTTTTGTATTTAATTGGGCTCCGCTCCCCTTTTGAGCGTCTTTTAACAATATTTTATTTATAAAAAAAAAAAAAAAAAAAAAAACATGTATATGAACAACAGCTTACATAATATCGTACAGACCGCCTATACGTTTCAATAGCATCACCAGCCCTAGCAAAAACTTCAAGCAACAGCAGGACAATTGTCATCACTGCCTTCTTATTCATAATCCTCTGGTTACAAATTTTACCAATGCGCATTAATTCAACCTCCTCATCTAGTAATGCAATCTCTTCAAGGATGCATTGGTGGATCATCATGCCACCTTCTAAACCAGAACTATCTTTGCTCTGGAGCGTGCTTGGAGCCATAATCTTTTCTCGAGCTACCATCAGCAGAGCAGCCAATGGAATAAGTTTTCCCTCCATAGCATAATGGTAAAATATATTGTTGACATCCTTTGTGTTCCATGCAAGTAACTTATTGGTTTCTAATGGTACTTTCTGCACAATAATTGATTAAATATAATAAGCCACCATCGAAAACCCTTCATATACGCCCAATCACATGCATATATAAGCTAAAATATTCTTTCAAGCCAAATTAAATCTGTAGCAAAAACAAACCATTTGTGGCAGGGAAAGAATAACAATCAACTTGAAAACAGACTGCTTCGGAGTCCAATGAGACAGGTATCGATGATAACTGCTCCAGCCAAACAAAAAGTACAATCAAGCAAGAAGGAAAAAAGAAGATATGGTGCTTAGATCAAATGGCTTATTTTGTGGGCTCTATCAAACAACTCAGAAATAAAATTACAACAGGACATCTTCTACCTTAACATTTCAAGTGCTATATTCAGAGGCAGCAAGTCACCCCTGAATTCACCTTCTATGGTTCTGACATCAGTCCAAGCCCCATGGCGAAGTAACAAGTCAATCATATCATATGAGAAAGCTTCAGCCGCAATATGTAATGGATATAATCCATAGTCAAAGGGAACATTAAGATCTACAATGAAAGGGTCTCCTTCAAGTAAAGCTTTGGTGCAATCTATTGCGTCAAAGATACAAACCAAATAAAAATACTCCTCTGGACAATAGAAAGATTCATTAGTCTCTGGTACATCTTTCACCAATTTATTTGCTCGATGTGCATATGGGATTTTCATAAAGTTAACAAATCCATGCCTGTCATCCACTTCAATGTAATCTCTGGATTCATCTGCAGACTCCAAATCCATATTTCGATTAAAACATAAATCTGGCGGATAAAGCTGTCATTGTCAAGAGGTAGAATCAGTACACATGAACACAAACAAACAAAAAAAGTGGCATAGAGGTTAGCAAAAATTTAAAAACAGAATTCGTAAGTACAAATACAAACTTAAGAGAAAATAAAGTAAAATGGAAGCACAAGAATATTTTCAAAAGAGCAGAAAAGACTATAAAAAGGACTAAGAAAATAAACTGTTGTCCGCAATATTAACAGGATGTAACATTATTATTATTTGTATTGGCAGTGCACTAGTCCATAGAAAAACATTCCAATGCATGCCATTTTCTCGGTGCAGCTCGGAACAAATGCAAAACAGAAAATTTGATATATCTATCTATATATATATATATATATACATACATACTTGCATTGATAAAATTCAGAGTTAAAATGCAACATGGCAATTGAAAGGTGAAATAGTTGAGATACAAATTCGTTGACTACTATGGACTAAGTAAGATAAAATGATGAGATTAAATCAGTCCATAGATATTTTGGCTGCCCAAAAGGACTGCGGAATAGCAGGTTATTACACCAAACCAGTTCCAACTTTTCCTGTTTTTAGAATTTGCAAGTATTTTAAAACTCAATCCGCTTCTATCGTGTCTAGTGTCTTCTTAGTCTTATAAAACAGACGGCGTCCAAACTCCAAAAAAGGAGGGTTGCTTAGGTATACATAATAGGGCACTTCTCTTGAGCAACAGGTTGCAACTACTTTAGGGCCGGCCTTGAGATTCCCAAAATTTTGAGAGGCCCTAGGCGAACTTTCAAATGTGAGGCCTTTAAGTTTCACACGCTCAAAAAATTTTATAAGAGTGCGAAATTTTCACACGATATTTTAAAATTCTACCACCAATATAATTATGTGTATGTGCCATGTGCATAAGACAATTAACTAATAACTATAAATTTATCACCACCAACAAATAATTGTGTGTCTGTGCAGTGCGCACAAGACAACTAACTAATAATAATAAATCTATTACCATCAATAAATAATTGTGCGTGCTTGTGCAGTGTGCATAAGACAACTAACTAATAATTATAAATCTATCACCATCAATAAATAATTGTGCGCCTGTGCAGTGTGCATAATCAGAAAAAGAATGGATGTTTTAGTTTGTACGGAAGATTGAATTCCACTTTGATTATCTATGCAAATATACCCTTAGTTGTCAAAACAATTGTAAACAATTATTTTTAAGGCATCCAAATAAATAATGTACTAATATATTTTTCTTGGAATTCATTATTCCTTTATCAATTATATGGAATTACAGAATACCCTAAACAGAGAAACCCACACTAGCTGAGAATAACTCCCATTCCCTTACCAAATTATATATATATAAATATATACACACACATTAAGCACTCATCGCAGTAGCATATATATACATATACAAAGGTCATCTGATACCCCCATGTTCCATCTCTGTCACTTACTCCCTCTAAACTTCATTAACACATATGTCTGCAGCTCATCAGACCTCCATATATAGATGTTACTAGTTATCAATTAAACCCATTTTTCCATACAACTCAACAGCTCTTGTAGATGCAAGATTTTCTCTCTCTAAACTTTAGCTAGATTATCTCACAATTACAATCCATCCCCTTCTCTTTCCTTCTTCAGTTCTATTTATAGATATTTACAGGTGTTGCTGGGCTTGCAAATGGTTGCATCTTCTGAT
>JAOTQH010000011.1:2740871-2755731 GCA_025631255.1 Cornus kousa | reverse complement strand
GGCTTTGGAGAAGGGTTGCAGCTGTGGAGGTTTGGGGTGGAGAGGCATAGCCTTTGGAGGAGGTTTGTAGCGAGTAGCTATGGGGAGAGTAAAGGAGAGTGGAGTACTCTTGAGGTGCGTGGTCCAGGGGGTGTGGGGGTTTGGAAATTCATTTGGAAAGGGTGGGATGAGTTTTCCAAACATATTAGATTTCGACTCAGGGATGGTAGGAGGATCAGTTTCTTGGAGGACGTTTGGTGTGGGGATCGTTCTCTTGCTCTCGCTTCCCCACGGCTCTTCAGGATTGCTACGGATAAGCAGGCCATGGTGGTCAACTGTTATCATCTTGATAGCGGGAGATCGTCTTGGGGTGTTCGTTTCAAGAGGCACTTTCAGGATTGGGAAATTGAGGATGCCATTGGTTTTTTGGAGTTGTTGTATCGCCAGGAGATTACGGTTGGAGATTTTGATGGCTGGATTTGGGTCCCTGCCTCTCAACGTCGTTTCGATGCTTGATCCTGCTTCAAGTGTCTCACAGAGGAGCCTAGAGATCCTTTCCCATAAAAGACTATTTGGCGTTCCAAGGCTCCTCTCAAGGTGGCCTTCTTTGCTTGGACCTCTGTTTTGGGGAAGATTTTGACCCAGAATAATTTGAGAAGAGAATCAGGTGGTGGTCAACTGTAGTTACATGTGCCTACGTGATGAGGAGACAGTGGATCACCTTCTTTTGCATTGCACCATGGCTAGGGATTGTTGGGATTTGATGCTTGGTTTGTTTGGGATTCAGTGGGTTATGCCTAAATCCTCTAGAGAGTTTATTGAGGCTTTGGAGAGGTTGTACAGTGGGGGCACATATTCAAGATGCTTGAAGGGCTACGCCTCTGTGTGTTTGGTGGTGTATTTGGCTCGAGAGGAATAGGAGATATTTTGAAGGAAAGGAGATGCCTATTTCTATGCTTAAATTCTCTATTATTTCCACTCTTTTTGTTGGGCTTTAGGGAGAAATTATAGATCTTTAGACTTTAGAGGAGATAGTTGATTTTTTGGCCTTTTTGAAGGCTTAGAGGCCGTTTTTGGCCTTGTGTAGTTCTCTTGGCTTTCGCTCCCCTTTTGTGCACTTTTATACAATTTTACTTATCAAAAAAAAAAAAAAAAAAAAGGATAAGAAAGGTTAACCCATTGACAAAAGAAAAAGTACACAATAGCAACACAAAAACAGGTGGTGGAGCAGGGGGGGAGACACATAAAGCATTAATCTTTAGGAATTCTTAAAATATGTGTGATATTTCCAAATAAGAATTTGATTGCAGATATTTAACCACAAAGTTACAAAGTTTATAAAATATATAATATAGTTAGAAAACATATAGTTTGCAAATAAGAGAAGAAGAAATTTTAAAAAGGTAAGGATGCTAGTACTACATTTAGTATGCAAGAATGGGGTGTTCTGTTTAGTGTTCTGTTACACTCGTTTAAATGTTGGACTTGAATAATTTTTGCACACATTTTCTCCCAGAGATTCTTGGCCTTGGATAGATGTATATACTAAACTAATTTTTTTTATAAATGAAACAATAGGACTTGAGAAAAATATAATACAATATTACATATAAACATTAATATATATTCATATAATAAAACTATACCATATGATCAATTTATAGAAATATTATCTTCTTTCATATAATAATATGTTATTTTAATATTACCTGATATCATTTTGTCATATAATATAACATTAAATAAAAGGAATGATCCAGCAATCAAGAACATCCTCTTAAGTTATTGATTGTTATTTTATTAGCCTTTGCCTCATCTTCTGCCTAGTGTGGGTTTAGTGCTAGTTACTTTTTGGAGAACAAACGTTTAGTGTTGTATTTCATCTTTCTTGTCAAAGTTGTTCAAATTTAACATTTTAAAAAAATAGTGTTATGATGTCAACTCCCAATGAAAATATACATACCTCCAGCTCTATCTTCTCGCTGAAAAATGCAAGATGCATGAGAGTAATAATAATGGTTTCCAATGTTGGACGGGGCTGAGGACCAATATCTAGGACCTCCTTTGCTGCGACAGTTTTTCCTTTTGATGAAACAACCAACTTTGAACTGAAATTTGAACTGGAATAACAGACAAAAGGCTCAAGTATTTACTACTGAAAAACCATTTTCAATATGTAAGTATGAAACTTATCAAAAAATATATATATATATGTAAGTATGAAAAGCATGTCAAGTATCACTCATGCTCACACAGAAAGCAATATAATGAAATTGATCCATCCCAAGCAAATAAGAATGCGGCATAATACTAGGTTAATAAATTTCAGTAAAGACAAATATGCTAAACATTTGTACCTACTACCTTTTACTTTTTAGAACTGTAATATGTTCCCTTAGCAAACTGAAATTTTTTGGTTATATTGTAGGGTTTTCGCTTATTTTGATATTGCTTGTTGGAAGGTAAGCAACAGATTCACACACCCAAACACAACACATTGGCCCATGTGGGGCTCAAACCGTTCATCTCCCCTTTGGAGAAGCGAGCTTATACCACCTGGGCCAATGGCCCGGTGGTTCATTTTGATATTGTAATTATAATATGAAGTATGAACAAGTATCCATACCCATATTTTTCTCTTTTGATGTACTACAAGATAATCCTTTTTCACAACAATTAAAAAGTATAAAGCTGATATTAATTGCTAAATTATGCATTTCATGGATAGAGGGCTGCAAACCAGGTAGGTTGGTTCTGGTTGCATGTTCACTTGAGCTCAGCCAAAATATGTCATCCTTTGCCCTGGCCTAACTCAACCTAACAATCAGCTAAAGTTGCCAACACAGCCTCAATTCAACTTCAATTTTTTAAGGCATACTCAGATGCAGGGCTAATCGGGTTTGTACAGATTGGTCAAATCAATTAAGTTGCAACGAACAATTATGCAATTTCCTGACCAGCCACTTACATGTTTTATGTCATCTCATCTATGCTTAATATAGACACATGCATAATAGAGGTAGGGTTGTGACAGGACAGGGAAACCAGCAAAACAGAATTGTCTAAGGTTTCATACCCAATCTTTTCCAGTACATAATCAAATGTTTGGCCGAGATCAACCCAAAAACAAATCATTGGCCAATATAATGTGTGATTAGGTTACTTATCAACATTCATCAACACTTGTATCGTATGATAACAGTTCATAGTTAATATTTTAAATTTCCACTCAAAAATCATTACATAATTGACTTGTAAAAACCGTTCATCAAATTTTCCACAAGTCTTTCAATGTCAGCACTCTTTATTGATCTTCGCTTCTGTGCTGCCTCAAATTTTTGTGTACTGTATACAACAACACCACCAATTCATCAATTTTTAGGTTATAATTAAATATAAAAGAGTTTAACAGTATCGTTCCAACTACTCATATGCCAATTTGAACTTCCAAAATCTTTTTCCACTTCATTTGTGTTTCCAGAGCATTTCTATTCCTGTTTGACAAAAGCCTACACCCCAAAACAACCCTTGAACTATGGAATAACTGTAACAAAATTTTATAGAGGACTTCACATCCAAAATTGAATCTCACAATCAAAGATAGACGGCATCCAAAGTACGGAACGAATTTTGGTTACGGAACATTAAATGACAAGCAAGTGTCAAGATGAGGATAAAACCAATGGTAATAGGATGGGGAAATATATATATATATATATATATATATCTCCTATCTTGGTTGATAAATTGTCAATTGATAGACTAGTGAAGCAGAGTAAAATTACAGATGTTGAGGTTGTATAAGGAAAAGTGGGTTATATAAGAAATTCGGAATCTATATAGAAACAAAGCAGAAATAAGAATAATTTTAAAATAAAAAAAGTACATAGCTAGATGCACATGGGCCCCAAACAGGAACAAAATTAAAATGATAATTTTTTTTCCCAGCGAACAGAAATTCTCACATTTTAAATGGAACAAACATTTATTCAAGGTAGGAAAGGCTGTCTTCTGGAATTCAACTCAGTTACTGGGCAAACTAATGCTAAAAGAGCTATATATCAACATCCAACAGTGACATAGAATGAGCATTAGAATATCAAAGTATAGAAAGTGAGACGTGGAGATCAAAATAATAAGGTAAAGCCATGACCAAAAAAAAAGTACCAGTCACAATAATGGGGGTGCCAGATGCATAAAACTTATCCAACAAAATTGATGATACAAAGTTGATCAAATAAGGATTCTTCACACCCTACCATACATCCTGGAAGAGCTCATCATGCCCATCCCATGTTTGGAAAAGAACGCCAATCCATCTTGCCAGGGAAAGCCTAACTCGATAATCAGGATCCCGAAGCATCATGAGCAGCTTTTCAATCATGGTCTATTTAGAGGATATCACAGGAAAACATGTTACACAATGATTCAAAGCCATTAGATTAGGAATCAATTGAAGTAATTTTAAAAAAGGCAAACAAACATTAACAGAAACATAATATCCCACTTTTGGCCTTAAAATTACAGCCAGCTAGCCAAGTCATAAAAGTTATAATAGTAAGTCAAGAATACACAAATGCAAGAGAAACAAGACAAAGGACCCATCAACTCCCAAAATTATATTCAGTTCAGGTGCTTAAATCTAGGAACATGCTGTCAGGTTAAGAGCATAATACAATGAATATCATCTTTGTCGCAATAATCACCTGACAAATTTGAGGTCTGAGTAATATGAGATTGCATATGCAATCAATCAACTTGGTGCGACCAAACCAATCAAAAAGATCATTTTCCACAACTCGTTTGACCAGATTGCCAAGAGATATCAAACTCTGCAAATCAATTTCGAATATTAGTAATTGTCGCATAAGATGGTCTCTCTGTTAACATATTCATTATACACAAATCCCCAGAAATAAATTTTCCTTTTTGTTTTCTACAATCTCGTCATGATTAAAACCAAATCACGTGTAACATACAATCAAAATAGAATGTTTGCTCTAAAAGCACTACAATGCAATCAGTAGATAATAAATAGGCACAAATAAGTAAAGATTTGATAGATGAAACGAAGATAAAGAGATTTAAAGTAGAAATTCTACAAAAGAAGATAGAAGCTCAAGTAAAATGTTGTAGTCAAGAATAAGGAACGTCTCTACACTCTACCTGCTCTTTGAAAGCCAACCAATGTTGGGCACAGTGGCCCCAGAAACACATTGGTTCATGCATAAATGGTTTGCATCTAAACCAAATGGACTCTAATCAGGTTTCAAAAAGAACCATGGAGCTGAGAGAAAACCTCTATCAACTTTCTCCACTTAAGACAAGATGGAGTTAATTTCGAGGAAGATATAAAAGAACAACTGCCTCTTAAATAGCTATTCAATACATTCTTTAGTGTTTCTATAGCCCATCTTGCCACCTGTCTAGAGGACTAACCCAATCCGAGTATAATTCTTTTTAAAAGAAAAAGCAATACACACCGCTTGATACCATTAGCTTTTTCATTTGACTCCTCCCAAGCAAGGGGATTGGATGATTGACCCAAAAATATCTCCCATCACTCGAGGACGTTGGGACTTGGGAGTGACAAACTACGTACAAACTAACATATGGCATAATTTACATGAAATGGCTGCATCACACACAAACAACAGATCAAGCTTTAACAACTGCACCAAGCAATGACCTCTATTACTTCTAATGTACATGTAAGAGAAATTAAATAGTTTGATCCTTACAACTTCCCTTTTTCTTCCTGTCCTTTTTTTTTCCCTTTGCTCGTGTGTGTGTGGTGGTGGTGGTGGTGGTGGTGGTGGTGGGGTGGGGGGTGGGGGGGTTGTTGGTTGTTATATATCAGGGGAAAAAATGAACTATCAGCCACTTGGAAACACTACCCCTGGTGATGCAACTAACCCCGACTGTTACATACTCAGATCAACCGGACTAGTTTTATCAAATAACAAAGAAGACAAAGCCCAACCTGATCGTTACTCAGATCACCCCGACTAGATCAACCAGATTCAATCCATTTGATCGTCCTTTTAACCTGATTCAATCCATCTATTTCTACCAGGCTAGATCTCATTGATTTCAAGTCAGCACACTCGGTTTTCCGTTTCTTCTTTCTCCTTCCATCTGGTCAGACTAGCAAGTTTCCGGCGGATCAGTCCTTTCTGGCTAATATTTTTTGGTTCTCCGGTGGGTTTATTACTGTTAACTACCATCTAGTCCAAAAGATGGTATTTAACATAGTATCAAAGCAGGTTTATCATACCCTACTCTATACTCTACTCCTCTCAGATATTCAGATCAACTCGTCTTGGATCTTCGGATCAATACATCTCAGATCTTTGGATCAACTCACCTCGTCTCATATCTTCAGATCAACTTGTCTTGGATCTCCAAATCAACTCGTCTCAGACTCTTGACAACTTCATACTTAGTTTCAAGTTAGACACTAGACTTAAATCTCCGTGTACCAACTTGAAAGGGGTGTTGGAAAATAATTATAGGAGTGATTTAAGCCCTTAAATCACTCCTTAACAGAATGTTAACGTTGATATACTTGGGCAACAACTTGTTACCAAATTTGTATTTGACTTTCTGTATAATTCCTTTATTATAAAATACTTGTAGAGAAAGAATTTTTTTTTCTCTAATGCAAGTCTTCCCAAATTCACGTATAAATAGAGGTGGTTATTGTAAACAAAATCAAGAGAGAATGTAATGAAAGAGATGTAACCCTTTGGGCTTTGTGTGTCGAGGATGTAAGCCCTAGTGGTTGAACCACGTTATATTCTTGTGTTCTTCATGTTTTAATTTCTTTCTTCAAATGTTATATCTTTAAACAATTACGTATGGCATACAATTCGGACTTGTTGTCTACCACGGCTTCCTTTCATTCTCCCGTTACTTTGTTAAACTCAATGGACAGAATTACATATTGTAGGCTAAATTTGTTGAAATATTTCTCAAAGCCAAATACCTTGATAGTCATCTGACTAAACCCAACCAAAGAGAACTCGTGCATCTTTTGATGCATGGGAAAAGGAGGATGCTCAGATCATCTCCTTGATGTTATCTAGTATTGGACCCCAAATCAGTTCAACATTACTTTATTTGTATACTGCCAACAAAATATGGGAGCGGTTGAAGCTTTTGGTACTAATAAAATCACCCGTGTATATGAGTTGTGTAAGCAGTACTTATTACTTAAGCCTTGAAGAGGGTAAAGAGATTTTAGAAGAGTAATTTTAAAAAGTTATGGGTGTCTGTGAGGAGTTGAATATGTAGCAGCAAATTAATTCTGATGTTCAAAGTATGCCGCAACAACGCAAGGACTTCAATGTTGTTCAATTTCTTACAGTTTTGTCCTTGGCGTATTGGCCTCTTAGTGCATAGATTTTGGGTAATCCGAAACTTTCATCCCTTGCTGATGTGTTTTCCAGGCTTCAGCAAGCTACACTATCTAATGACACCTCAGATATGAATTGTGAGCAGAGTGGTGAACGTTCAGCTTGGGGGGGGTGGCCGCTCCACATGTGGTCGTCATGATTCACGAGGAGGACGTGGATATGGTTAGGGCTGTAATCGAGCCAAGTAGAGGGCTGTTTGGGCTAGGCTCGGCTGTTAGAGCATGGTGTTTGAGCTCGGCCCAAGCTCGAACCGAGCTCACACCACAGCGTTTGAGCTCAGCAAGAAGGCGTTCACGAGCTAAATTACTCTACAAGAAAATATATATATATATATATATATGACACTATCATAAACACACACATATATATGTGTGTGTTGGGGTACAGAGATTTAGACAACACAACAATCTCAAAAAATAAATTATTACATAGATTTCTCAAAAATTTAGCTCTGCTGTTGATGTGTATTAACTTACAAGTGCGTTCCCCCTTTAAACGCTTTCTAATGCATTTTACTTATCAAAAAAAAAAAATCTGGTGGGTGTGAAATTGTTCTTATGCAATTCTTACTTCTTTTCTGCTGGAATTTGATTACAAAGAGAGACTGGTTTTAAACCTTTGGTTTAGAGAGACTGGAATCTTTCCTATTACATAGATTTGACGTCACAGACTAGCCAAATACTTACGGGAGGAGAGGAATAGACTGGAGGAAGACGAGTAGAACCGTTGGCAGAACTCATCTGCGGCTAGGGTTGTGTGTGAGAGAGAAAGAGAAGGTAATAGGAAAGATTCCATCTATGTGGCTAGGATTGTGTATCAGTTTAGTAAGAAATCGTAATTGAGAAAGTCAAATAGGGTTTAGGGTGGGCTGAGTAGGAGATGGGCTTGGGTTCTGGGCCACTTAAATTAAAGAAACAATAAATATACACGTTATGTTGGTTGGGTTGGGGCGGGGGTGAGTTGGGCTGGGGTTAGACTTCTTATAAGGCTTAATGGTTAATTAACTTTCTTTAAACATAGCCTAAATTATATTTTATATACTGTGAAATTTTGATGGGATCTTCATGGCAAACCATCTACTTATGCGAATCAAGGTTTCCTCTAAGTATGATGTTTCTTCTTCGTAGACACCATATTCTGGTTCTCGCCATGCCGCTAAATCTGATATGGTCACTCTCCCACGTGATGATGAGTGTGCTAAGATTCTGTCTCAACAGTGACATCTACTTCATCTTCCATGACTACTTTTGCCCAGTCAGGTACTGCATCACACATGTCTACTGTCTTCAACTCATAGTCCTTGGATCATTGACTCTGGAGAATAAGATCATCTGACTGGATGTTTCTCGTCATCTATCTGAATTTCATTCTGTAGCTCCTTCTCAGAGTGCTAATGGTTCATCCACTAAGGTTTCAAGTTTGGGGACAACTCAACTTGGTGATTCCTTGTCTCTCATCCATTTTATACGTTCCTTACTTTCCCTTTAGTTTGATGTCTATTAGTAAGCTTACTAAATCTCTCTAGTACTCTGTTACATTTTATCCTACTTGTGTTTTGTAGGATCTCACGACAAAGAAGAAGATTGGTGCAGAGCATTAATCTGTTAGCATATACAGCTTTGGTTTTGAGCCTATGGTCCTTCAGTCTTCTCCATCTCCATTCCAGTGGCTCTATTGTCTTGGTCACCCATCACTTCTTGATTTGCAGCGTCAAGTTCCTAGTCTTAGTCATTTAAAGTCTTTGTCGTGTGAAGCTTGTCAGCTTAGTAAACATCATCATGTGTCTAGTCCTTTTCATTTGGTTCATTCAGATGTATTGGGTCCAATAAAGAATTATTCAATTAACAAATTTCACTATTTTGAGACATTTGTGGATGATTATTCTCGCATGACTTGGTTGTTCAGTTGTTCCTAATGAAAGATCGCTCTGAGATATTCTTAACTCTGGACCAAAGTTACAACTTTATGTCCGACCCCACATATCACAGCACACCTTTCACTCCCATTGAACCTAGCAATTGCAGAAAAAAACACAACCCCAATAATCTTCACTTTCTCACTCAAGAAAAATCCTCAAAAAGAAGTTTGGAGAAGAGAAATAATATTACTTAGCACAAGCGTGTCCCCTTTTTTAACACTTGAAGGCACTTCACTAAATTATTTTCTCCTTCCTGAACATATTAGCACTGTATCATAAAACTTTGTATTCAAATCCAACCCAATTGAATGTAGCACTGAACCTAAAATCTTGGGTCCATATCACGTTCTAAAGCAAGGAAAATGTCCTAGCAAACTTGCTTAAAGAATTGGCAGCACAATTTGCATTTTTAGTAACTTTATGGATATTAGTCATTGTTGGGAATGTGTCTCACATTCCTACTCTTATTAGGTTTCTAGTTGTATTTTAGGACTATAAATAGGTACCTAGGTTATAGGTTGAGACTTGAAAGATTGAGAGAGATATAGTCTCATGAGAGAGTTGATTGGGCGTAGGAAAAACACCGGTGGCAATGGTGGCGAGGAGATAGGCTCGTGGAGTGTTACCATGTACACGGTATTGGTATTCTATCGTCGTAATATCCCTTCACAAATCATAGTGGAATCTCTTCTCATCCGTGGATGTAGACCAGTTTAAGCCAAATCACATTATATCTTTTGTTTGTGTGTGAATGCTTTATTGGATTTCATTGGATCTCAATGTTTGCGCGATTCCACTATCCCAACAGTTAATCATTGGGAGCCACCTCTCAAGCAATACCTAGTTTGAGCAGTTTAAAAGCATGCACATAAGTACAGACTGCTATGTCCTTGTAGTGCTTCATTGGGAACTGCATTTCCAAATATTTTTATTTTATGGCTTTGTCCTGGTTGGCATTTGATTGATCTACCTCGGTCTCTCTCTTTCCCCCAATTTCCTTAGGACTCTGCTTCATCCTTTTCATATATACTTCCATTCAACATTTCAGCCCTTTTTCAGAAAATTTCACGTTTTATCAAAAGCAAAGACGAAATAAATTGATGCCAAATTTTTAATTATATAGGGTGCACTAATTCATATTATAATGTAAAACGACGACACCGGAAATACCTGTTCAGATATTATCTCCATTGAAGGTAGGTCAACATTTTTATCCTTTCCAACATTTTCCAAGGAGATTAGGGTCCGTTGCAAAACACAAATAGCAGCTAGTATATTTAAATTCTGGAGTTTAAGGTTTGCTTGCATATCTACCATATCACTGATAGATATAACCTGCAAAAAACAAAAGACGAGTATCACTATGAATAATTAAACAAGGGTGCGGTGCAGAAGAACCTCAAGAAGTAGCATGTACTTTCTCATCATTCTTATAAGTTTATGCAATCAGTACCAAATTAGTAAGATTACCAAGTCTCTAAACTTTTCTGGAGAGGACCAGTGAGGATGTTGACAGAGATTGAATACAATTTTCTCAAGCACCTAATCAAGAATAAAAGTGTTAAAAAATTAAATGTTAATATATATATATATATAATATGCGGGAATATCAGCTGACAAATAACAGGCATAAATCAGCCCATGACATACCCTTGGATCATTTTCTTTTTTCATTAGGTTGAACAAGATATCCCATGTATCAACTGGTAGAACTGAGAAAGAACTTGAAATTAGAGATATAATGTCAAACTTCCACTTCATGGCAGAAACCGAAATGCTAGTAGAAAATTTTCCACTGACAGATAAAATATCAACATCTTTAGAATCCTCATTCACATCCAATTCCATGTCCATAATCATACTCTTACTGCTATTTAATGGATAAGAATTTCGAACAGAAGTGTCAGAAGAAGTTAAGTCTGACAGGTCTATATCAGACTGAAGAGTCCTAGTGCAATTAGAACATTCTTCATATAGTTTTGAAAGACTCTTTAGAAGCCTTTCAATGGATTGAAGTATTGCTGTGTTGAGTATGACATCAACATTTTGGTCTCTCCATTTCTTGAAAAGAGGAGAGCAAACAAAACTTTCAAAAGAAGTTATGATGAAGCCCGTGCTATCAAAAATAGAGCCAGAGCCCAAACAACCACATCTCATATCATTGTAACTTTTCTCAATGCCAGACATAGCACAATCCAACAATTTTAACAAGCAGTGGCCCATTTTGGTGAGGAATGATGAAGCTTCTTCTCCTACCCTACAAAGTAACCAAAAGTATGTCAGAGACACACAAAAGCATAAAGAATAAATGAGGAACTGGGAATCTTATGCCTACAATGACAGGGTATTGATTTCATTTTAAGAACTGGAACAGATGATAAGAGTCACAATCTGCTCAGTCCCGCAACTTGGAATAAGTTCATTCATGTGAATCACAAGAAATGTTAAAACTCAATGTGAGATTGTGACCCTAATCCAAATATATTATATGATAAACTTGAAGATTGCCACAGCATAAACATAAATGTAGATAATCAGCTAAAAAAAAAAAGAAAAGAAAAGAAAAAATGATTAACAAAATGGAATCCTGCAGGAATTAAGTTTAGCCAATGCTTCATTTAAGCGAACGAGCATGTAGATGCATCTAGTAAAGCACCAAACCACAGAACCTTGTCAACGACATCATTGTTTGAACAAAGCCACATACAGTTAAATATAAATTATTCGTCTCAAGAACACAACACGGCGCTAACACAAACATTACCCCTCAACAAAGTAGCAAAGACTGATAATTCTTTAGAAAATTGATCTTAGAATGTAGACAAATGTATAAATGAGATAAACCAAACCTTGTTATGTAGGAGCTGAACATGAAATTAGATAAGAGAGCACATTTAAAAAAAACATCAGACAAAAGCATCTTTTCAATCTCCCTGTCCACTATAGCTTCAAGAATACTGCTTTCCATTTCATGAAGCAGCGGATCTCTTAACTGATGGGGAAGACGTACAGCCTGATAGCATTGTGATTCGGGAACCTGAAAATTTTAACAATGATAACCAATTTTAAAATAAAAAAGAATCCAAAAACAAAATTACTTCTTAAAAGAAGAAAAAGGAAATGGCACCTCAGTTCCAGAACGAAGATCAATTTTTGCAAGAACTTCCACAGAGCACTCAAAAAATTCATATGACGCTTCATACTCATGTTTTTCTGCCTAGAAGCACAATCAAAATTCAGTCCAGCGGCCAAAACTAATATCTATAAATGAGATCCAATAGTTCAAGTAAGAAAATTAAAAACAAAACAAAAAGGAAAAAGAAAAATATCAACATCCACGTGTACCTTAATCCGATCATCTGCGGGTTCAGGAACATCTACAAACAAGTATGAAGGGGAAAGTCCTTTGTGATTATGTGGGAAAGGAGAACAACCAGCACAAAGAGCATAAACAGCTGCTGGCAACAATACAACCATGCGCTCATCCAACAATGGACACTCCTACATAAGAAAGCATTATGAGCTAATAGAAAGCACCAATAAAACAGAATGTAAAATTTCATTAACATAATATGCCAGGTTGCAAGGAAGAGGACTTAGAAAGTAATGAATGGGGAAAAAGAAACATCAAATGAATGAAGCAATTTCTTTCCCCCTTGAAATGAAGAGCAAAATACTATTTCAGATGTTAAAAATGAAAAAGTAGGCAGTGTGATTATCGCAAGCAACTGAACCCATGACACAAGTAGGAATTCTTGCACTTCATACAGAGGTACAAAGCTCACTGCAAAACCTGAGGGATTGATTTCAAAATAATCAGAACGAGACATGTATGTATACATGTTATGATCTATATTTTTGTATATATTAATGTTCCTATTTTTTAAGTAACTTGAGGGTCACAGGTTCGAAACAAGGAAACAGTCTCTTCGCATGCAAGGATAAGACTGCGTACATCTGACCTCCTCAGACCCCGCAATGACAGGAGCCTCATGCACTGGGTTTGCCCTTTTTAAATGTTCCTATTTTCTTGCATTTATTATAAATTAGAGCCACTACTCGGTGCAATGGCAAAGCCTCGAATACAGGAATAACCAATCTGTGAAAATAATGCCAAAGGTTAGTGGGGAATACTGTTTAATGGCCTTTCTTATTTATAACGTCTTGTCCACTCTGATCATCAACTGCCCTTCCCACACTATTGCACAGCCACTTCCATTTTGTCAACCATAGCCATCTCCAGTGTTTCTACTTCCTATAACACCATAGTTGACCCTCACCAATCTTTCAGCGCAATCCTCTTGCATTGCTGTAAAAGCAAACAAATACCTTCTCACTCTCTAGCAGACACCTTTCTATCACATCTCTTTCCCTTTTCTTCTCTTTCATTCTTGTCTTCCTATGTCCTTTTTCTTTCTGCCATTTCCTCTAGAGTATTTTTCATCATCCCATACTCGTCTTTTTTTCTGCATAAATATTTTTCAAATATTATTTCTTATTCTGGTGACTTCCTCCTGTTCAGTACTCTCTTAATTATCGTTTCATCCACTCCTTCAAGCATCACAATTTACCCACCTTATTTCTATCCAACCATGATATGAATAATTTGGATCTGCAGTAGAGACTCATAACTCATTTTTCAAACAAGATCAAATGAAATATATTAATCGATTGCATGTACCACCTGTCAACCCATTACTACATTGTTACATTTCTTTATACAAAATGTTGTGCAATATATACCAGTTAACAACCATCTACTCCAAAAGCTTAAGATGCTAGAGCAACTTAAATTTATGTACCTATAAATTTTGTAAAATTTGAAAATGCCCCCAGTGGAACTATGAAAAAACTTCAATGGCGCCCCTTCTCACCAAAATTTCTGGGTCCTGAACATGTCCCCTCATGTGTGGCTTTCTTTTGGTCCAACACGGGTTTCAATTTTAAATTAGGATGACGGTGAGGTTTGAACACACAACCTACCTTGCTCTGATACCATGTTAACAACCGTCTACTCCAAAAGCTTAAGCTGTTAGAGAGGGTGTAACTTAAATATTTAAATCCTTCAACAATACCAAACTTTTTTTTTTTTTGATAAGTAAGATTTTATTAAAAACGCTCAAAAGGAGAGCGGAACCCAAAGAAACAAAAGGGCCAAAGGGCGCCTTAGACCTTCAGAGAGGCCAAAAAAACAATAATTTCCTCCGTAGATCTACAATCTTTCCCTGAAACCCAACAAAAAAGAGTAGAAATAACAGAGAACTTTAGTATAGAAATAGGCTTCTCTTTTCCATCAAAATATCTCCTATTTCTCTCTAGCCAAATACACCACCAGATACAAAGCGGCGTAGCCCTCCAAGCATCCTAAATGGAAGCCCCAACGGAAATGCCTCTCCATGCCTCAATCAACCCTCTAGAGGAACAAGGCATAGCCTAATGGACCCCAAATAAACCAAGCATCAAATCCCAACAATCTCTGGCCATGCTGCAATGTAAAAGGAGGTGATCAACTGACTCCTCATTGCACAAGCACATATAACAATGA
>JAOTQH010000011.1:2684522-2696404 GCA_025631255.1 Cornus kousa | reverse complement strand
TGGCACTGTTAAATATCATATCAGCCCGCTCCAAACATGATATTGGCCCAAAACTGAAACCAAAACACCAAAACAATATCAGATATGGGCCTCCAAACAGGCCCTTAATGGCTGTTCGTTCAATGTCGACAATTAGCAAACCTAATTGGGAAAAGAAAAAGGAAGCTTTTATGAGCTTTGGTTGGTCTGAAAGCGAATTTAATTCGGCATTCAAATTGCAACCTATGTGTATGCTTGTCTCAGAGAAGAAGATCAGGGAACTGATGGATTTCTTCGTGAACAAGGCGGGACTAAAATTATCAAATATTGCTAAATGCCCAAATATTTTTCTAACTAGTTTGGAGAGGAGAATCATTCCAAGAATTTGATTCTGCAAGAATTCTGATGTCCAAGAATTTGATTCTGCGAGTTCTGATGTCCAAGAATCATTCCAAGATGTTCAGTTCTGCAACTCACTGATTTCAAGGTTTCAATATTATATTGTAGGGCAATGTGCTAGTAGAGAAGCGGCCAACTGGACATGCTGGCAACAACAGAAGTCTAACAATATGGTTTATATGAGTTTCCATGAAAATGATTTGGCAGCTTATAAGGTCTTCCATCTAAGAAGTGATCCTATAATCATCACTTCAGTGAGTTTTTTGGTGGCTGATGCAGTAATGACCAATGAGACGAGGTTAGATCACCTTATATATTATGAAGATTGCATTAGCTTTACCAACAGGCCTGTGGCCTAGCGGTACATGGCTCTTATTTTCTAAATGGTGGTCAGGGGTTCGAACCTCAGTGGAGGCAGTGTGTGTGAGTTTCCCAACTAGAAAAAAAAAGATTGCATTAGCTTGAAAATTTTCATGATTATGTTTCTCATCTGTAATGTTATAACACTTGCTCCAATTTTAAATTTTGGCCACTGGAAGATTTGCTTCATAGCTCCCATTTTAGTGACTGTCTTCCAAATTTTCGTTCTTTTCTTGGTCCGCAGAACACTCATTTGGTGACTGTGATGGTTGGTGTGTGTATTTATATATTATTTCCACTGGTTTGGTAGATTGCCTTGTTTTACCAACAAGAGGACTTATTATATGTGAAGGGCTAGCGGTCATTTCCATGTGTGTTAATTTTTCATTATGGCTTATTAGTTTTGAATAACCTTCTCTATTCATTCATATATTATGTAAAACCTTTATCTCTGGATTTAAGTTTTGCGTATGAGAGATTTATTAATATGCAATTGTTCGATAGAAGAACTTAGGACTCACATTTTTAGTATATTTTGAAGTTTTATGCTGCATGCTACTGACCAGAAATAGATTAATTGGGTATGGGACATTTGAATTGAGGAAAATTGGAAAATAGTCTCATGGATCATTTACAATTTGGTTTCGAAGACCTCGAATTCAATTCTAAATATATAAAAAGTGGCCTTACCCAGTGTAACTCACCAAGTAATGACCCACATAATATCTGTTTCCATCTTTAAAATGATCAGTTCCTTTGGGTACACTTGTAATTCAGGACTTACAGTTCTACCCTTATTTTGATTCTGATAATATTTGGCAAGGAAGAAACATTACTTATGGTGAACTATCTTATTTTTGTAGTACTGTTCTTTGATTTTCTAGGTCACAAATTGTTTACACTGGTAAGAAGGAGAAGGTGACAAAAGCAATGTAATATATTTTGATGTTTATGGTTGCTATCGCCGCAATGTAACAAAAGCACGGTTAAAAAAAACCACCACCAAAAAAAAAAAGAAAAAAAACTTAAATGGCATTTTCAACTAGTTCAGTGATTGGTTGCCGCGACTGTGCAACAACCGTTTTTGTTTCGCTACAATACACTGGCGTAAGTACAAAATACGAAACAAAAGTGGTTGCCAAACAGGTCCTTTTTCATACTTTTGCTTTTAAATTTTTTTCAACAAATACTAAATACTTCCAAATAAATTCAACACTAAAAACATTTCTTCTATTTCGGATCAAAATAAAAGCGCAAACTAATTGTAATTATCTAACAAACCTAATTGAATCAAACTTTACTCTTTTACTGATTATCTCATCACTTGAAAATATACCTAGTTAATAAAATATACCCCAATTACATGGAGCCTGAATGGAACAATAGCGAAATTGGAATGATAGACTTAACATCTGAATCCCAAATCTATGTTTTCTCCTGGGCTCGGAAGGAACGCTAGACCCCCTCCTCCCACTAAACATAATCTTCGAGCGAGGGTCGTACAGGAGGTTAGAAATCGGACTCCAAAAGACAACGGGTGGGTAACAACCCAACCACAAATAACGGGTAGCAACGACAACGGGTAACAACCCAACAACAGATAGCAACCAAAGAAGACAATGGTAACAACCCAACTAAAACAACCGCTGGGCTAGAAAGGCTTTCCCACTCAACTCAGCATTTTCCCCATTGTCCCAAAATCAAATAATCGCGGCTCTTTCTAAGACCACAATCCACAATCTAACTGACCAAGGTTCAGGCTGCTTACTTGACCATTCACAATCATAAAACCCTAAACCCCTATTATTGATTGTACCGTCGACAAATCCAGAAGCAAACAGAGCACCTTCTCGTATACACTCTCTCCGTCTCCGTCTCCGTCTCGGCCATGGCGGCGATCTCTAACCAGGTCGGAGGTCTCGAAGCCCTTCACCGTCTGAAATCAACAGACCCGCCGCTCTACCTCTCGCCATCACCGGACCTCTCTCAAGCCGCTCGCACGGCGTCTCAGCACATATTCTCATCTCTCAGACCATTTGCTCCCAAATCCCCTTTCGATCGCCTCTTGATTGATGGCTTCGACGCCGAGCAGATCTGGCAGCAGATCGACCTCCAATCTCAGCCATTGATTTCCGGCCTCCGCCGGGAGCTAAGGAAGTTTGAGAAGAATCCGGAAGAAATCTCGAAGCAATTTGGTGGAGTTGGTGTTGAGAAGAGTGACGGTTTAGAGAGAGAGAGCGAGGATTTAGAGGTGGTGAATGGAGCGGAAGATGAGGAATTGGAAGGGATTGATGATGAGGATGAGGAAGAGGAAGAGGAAGAGGAAGAGGAAGAGGAGGTGGAGGTGGAGGTGGAGGTGGAGGAGGAGGAAGGTAAAAGCGGCGGAGTTGAAGATAAGTTTCTGAAAATCAAGGAATTGGAGGAGTATTTGGAAGACGACGAGGCCAGAGAGTACGGTTTAAAGAAGAGAAAAGGTTATGGTAAAGTGTCCAATGAGGACGAGGAAGGGAATGGGGAAGATGATGAACTAGAGGATGATGACGAGGAAGATGAGGAAGACGAGGAAGACAATGAGGTGAGAATGTCTTCCAGCTAAGTTTTTGTTTGTTTGATCCATTTTTGTGGTTTGAGATGACTATCTTGCGTATTGTAATTGATTTCTTTGTGCAATGTGAAATTGCATGATATTCTTTAGTATTTTCAGTTGTTACGATATTATGTGTCTGATTGATTTTACAAGATTCATGTTTTTTTTCCTACTCTTTTGGTTTCTTCTGATTCAAGCTTTGCTTTTGTAGCTTGGAGTTTTTGAAGATGATGACAGTGATGACGATGGAGGAGCAAACAAGTTGGGAAAAGCCAGGTGCTGCCTTTTCCTTTTTAAATTTTTTCAGTTCTATCTTTTTCTTGTCTCTTCATTTAGATTCTTTAGTTGCTTAAATCACCTGTAGTTGCAAAAGCAATCTTCAAGTAATGCATGATAAAAAAACAGAATACCTGTATTAAAAAACCTGGTGTTATACATACTCATGTTATCTATATTTGAATTTAATTTCAAAAATCTATTTTTTTGTAGCCTTAGATAGTGGGTACCATTGGATAGGGTCTGCTATTGACTTGAAACCATAACCAGTGGGTGCTGCATAGTCATTATGATGGAAAAAAAAAATGTTTCTTTCTAAGAGACGGGGTGAGTGAAAGGTTCCGACGCCAATTTCCACTCAAAAAGAGATCCTTTCTTCACTTTCAGGGCCCTTGTATAAAGTCCTTCCATCCAACCTTGACTGTTGGAGGAATGAACTTCAGCTTATTCTATGAAGGGTCGACTCAGAGCTCTCTGTCTAAGCTTTCTAATGTCTCCCTGCTTTAGTTATATGCCGTAAAAGTGTAGGCCTTTGCCACTCTCGCTTGTTTGAGACCAGCTTTCTGCCACTCGTTATGTTGATCCTTGTGGACTAGTAACTGTTTTTTCTTCCTTTTGTGGCCAGTTGCTTGATAGAGACTGTTAAATAGTACAAAGGTCAAGCGCCTATGAATTTATGATTTTCTGACGTGATGGATGCACTTTTTTATTTAAAAATTATGTTGGTAATAGAGGTTTGGCAATTATGGAACTTTTCCTAAGAGATTTGCTTATGGTGGCAAATGCTGATGTGAGATCTGCTATTACCATTAGAAGAATTCTGGATGAATTTGCTGGGGTGTCCGGTTTGAATGCTAGTCTTGCTAAGTCCATTGCCTTCTTTTCTAAGTCTCGGAGGAGGAAACATAGTTTACTTAGAATCCTGCAGTTCAAAGTGGGAAAGTTTCCTACCTGGGTACCCCTATAAATACTTCTGGTTTAAACTTCTTTTCCTGCTCAGATTTGTTAGATAAGGTCAGTGCTAGGCTTTCCTCTTGGTGTAACCTAAAGCTTTCCATGACTGGGTGGGCAGCGCCGGTTAGATCACTAATTTATCCTATTATCATGTACCGGTGCACTGCTTTTGAATTACCCGCGAGTCTTTCTAATTTACTTGAGAGAAAGATCAAGAGGTTCCTATGGGGAGGGTCTGATAGCAGACTGCTGCCGCTTGCTCTTTGGCATGGGACTACATTAATAGCAAGGGCAGTCTTTGGGTTAGATGGTTTAGAGATAAGTATACATGGAGGCTCATCATATTGGGTGGCTATTCGGGTTTTTACTGGTTCTGTCACTTGGAGGCATCCTTTTGATTGGCTATCTCCTCATTTCCCAGGCTTGATTGCCATACCTGTGTATGAGTAGAGCTTTTGTCATGCATAACGGAGTTCTGGTTGCAATGATCAACGGCAGTGACTGAAAAAATGCCATTTGCATCGATGTCAATTTTGGCTTCAACTTGAGGAACCCCACGAGGAGCAGGCAGTATTCTATCCGTTCTGATTACAACAATGAAAGAAGTGGTTGTGGTGATTGGAGACACCAGTGCAATTGAGGTGGTTTAAGTTGGCTACATGCTGTTGTTGACAGCAATGGTGGTTTGGTGTTGGGGTTGGGTCATGGCCTCTATGTCAAGGGTATAGAGGTATTAGTATCAATGGCAATCTAGTAATGGTTGTGATGGTGCTGTTTCTAGATTTGGTAGTGATGTTTTTGTGGTAGCTGGATGGTGATATTGGTGGCATAATGATGGAGATATGGTGCTACTTATCCCCAAAAAGAAAATGGTGTTAAATGTGGTAGTGGTGGCAACGTGATAATCATTGTGGAGTTAATATTATTTTATTTTTTATTGTAACTTCTACTTAATATCTTAACTTACCAGAAAAAAAGCTTCATATCTTATCTAAGTGTAGAGAAGTTCTATAAATGAACTTTAACAAGCTTTTAGAGATTGTGTTTGTTAGTGTGTGGCCGAGGTTATTTATTTATTTATTATTATTACCAAAGTATCATTGAAAAGCACTCAAGAGGGGAGTGCATCCCATATACATCAACAAGATCCAAAAATAGCTATCCACATGATCCAAAAAAGGATTGAGAATTTTTTCGCCACATTCATTTTTGCATAATTGTCATGGTTGCAATGTTTCTGATTGGAAGATTCTTGATTCACTGTCTTAGATGGTGGCACCATCTAATCCACCTTCTCCATCTTACTTCAAAGCCCATCCTCTTGAAACGTAAATAAAGAAAATTCCAATTAACATTCTCATATGCATTTTCAATATTTATATGGCAAATCAAATTTGACACCTCCTTCGTCTCAAATCCAAACATTCATTAGCAACCAGTACCACATCCAAAGTTTGCCTCCCGCCTACAAAGATACCTTGAGAGTCCAAAACCACTTTATCCACCACCCCTTTGAGGTGAGATGCTAGCATCTGCAAGAAACTTGTAAATCCATCCAAAAAGACTAATTGGTCTATAATCCTTGAATCCTACGTCCCGCCTTTTTTTGGATCAAAGTGATGAAAGTTGCATAACTTGCATTCAAGCTTTCTCAATTCATCTAAATGGAGAAAGCTGTTGATCACATCCTCCCTAGCCATTCTCCAACATCTCTTCAGAAACATCATAGTCGTACCATCGAGGCTGAGGTTTTTATCACCAATAAATGACCCAGAAGCTTCCAGTTCTGGAAACTGGCTTTTTGTACTTTCTTAGCCCTCCTATCAATTTGGTTGTAATCCAAAAATCCATCATTAGTTGGTTGGCCTCTGGTTCCATGTAATCTACAACTCCACTTAAAGCATTTACCGCCCCCCCCCAACACACACACACCCTTCTTTTTTCTTTCTTTCTTTCTTTCTTTTTTTTCTCTCTCTCTCTCCCCCCCCCTTTGGGGCCTTACCTGTGTTTCTGCAATATTCAGATATGAGGACTTCTTTGGTGCTAAAAAGAAAAATGTTCAGAAAAGAAAGTCCAAATCGGATAATGAATCAGATGACTCAGACTTGGGTGATGAACAAGAGAATGACAAGGCTTTCAGCGATCAGGTATTGTACCATATGAGATATTTCTGTACGCTGAACTTGCTTCTAACAAGCATATCTGCCCTCTGTTTAATACTGATAAAATGTATTTCTTTACAAGCACAATTATTGATTGAGCTGCCTGTTATTTGATTCTCCCTTTTCACAGAAAAAAGAAAATATCTCTACTCATGAAAAACAGCTTGGGAAGCTTCAATCTAAGATTGAGCAAATGGAAAAAGCAAACATGGAACCAAAAACGTGGACTATGCAGGGGGAGGTGACATTTCAAGATTCTGAATTTGATGTCAAACTGATTTTGGATCAAATCTATTGTGTCCCTGGATGTGAATTCTGTAATGTTCTACACTATGAAATTGAATTATATATTCTAATTACCATGAGTTTTGATGGTAGGTAACTGCTGCTAGAAGGCCTAAAAATAGTGCATTAGAAGTTGATCTAGATTTTGAACACAATGTAAGACCTGCCCCTGTAATTACAGAAGAGGTGACTGTATCCATTGAGGAGTTAATTCAGAAACGGATACTTGAGGTGAGCTTCATTCTTTTAATTGAATATTTGAAATTCTGTTATGTCAAGACAATTTTCCTTTTTAGTTCCCCTCTCCCCCTTTTCCTTAGTGCTGCTACTTTTTTGTTCAAAAGTTCAATTGTTTGATAAATCATAAATCATTCTATTCTACCAGTGCTGCCTTAAATTTATCTCTCTGTTTTAGGAACCTTGGTAGTATTGGTTACCATCTGCTTAATTTAAAAGTAATGTTTGTTTCTTTATTCATATGGTGTTGATGTATCTGGAATCTGGACTCATAAGTTGTGGTGCCTAGCAATCATAGAAATGACTCATTTCTATATATATATATATATATTATGAAAATGTTAAATATGAAGTTATTAGAGTTATGCTTTTCTTTCCCAAAGTATTATAATTATGCATTTCTTCTCAAATGATGCTATATCAGCAGATACGTATTCTTATCTCTAATAATGAATTCTAGAACTGCACTTTACATGTTTTTGGTTTCTTGAAAATATATCAATAGATAAAATGACTAGTTTTGCTGAATTCAAATTGACAAATGAAAGTGTAAATTTCAGAAGGTGATGTTACACACGAACATTTTATTGGATGTGTGTTACTTGTCAATGTTCCTATATTAATACTTGCGATGAAATCATAAATCATGTTATAGTTTCATACTTCATTATTTTCTTTGTTTAGAGTCGTTTAGATTGTGTTGAATCCAACCCAAATGTTTTTCACTATCCAGTGGATGAAAGATTATTTTGCTTCGGATCTTTTTTCTTGTGTGTTTGTGTTTGGGGAGGTGGGGGTTGTACTGGGGTAGCTAGAAACGGAACAAAACAAAAAGAAGCTGAGAACATTATAATTGCAGTGTCTGTTGCAAACTATAAGGCATACACTTTCTGGATTTGTTTATTTTATTGCATATTGTCTATATGTTAAGGACAGGACCCAGTTTGTTCATTGCTTTGATCATTTTCTGGTTTATTGATACCGATTTTCTAGAATATTGGAGCATTGTCATTTACTGAGGAATTGGTGATTTCATTGTTGATTGGAGGAAGGTTATTTGTTTGCATATGCTTTTTCAAAGGGCAGTTTATAGCTAGAAGATGTTATTATTTATTTATTCGTTACGGAGTGGAAAAACTGAATCCTTTGCTGTAAAAATGAAGTTCTTCATTATAGCGTGATGAAAAATGTTTTCTTTAATAGAAATGGCAAATTTCTTGAGTTTTTATAAAATTCATTATGTTTTCTAAATTTTATTTTTAGTTTGCGCATTTTTCAGTTTTAGTACCAAATTCATGTTACCTTTTATTATTTTTTATGCTTGCTTTCCTCTGTCACAGTTTCTTCGTGATAAAGGATTGAATATTGCATTATTCTCTCTCTCTCTCTCTCTAAATTACTAATTATCAATTATTATGGTATATTGTTTTTAGGGCCGTTTTGATGATGTTCAGAAGGCTCGTAGTTTGCCATCTAGATCACCAAAAGAACTAAAGGAATTGGTAAATATTGTTTCTCCAAAATAAGTTCTTTCCTTTAGGTCTTTGTTTCTTTTATAATATCTGATATGAAGGTAGTGACATACTTAAGATGCACTCTTTTTATATTTTTCAGGACGAGAATAAGAGCAAGAAGGGACTTGCTGAAATTTATGAGGTCAGGATTTCCTAAATTCGTTTAGCATAGGAGATTCAGAAATTTATTTATTAATTTTTTTCCTATTCTTTTTTTCATCTTCCTTTTAAAGGTGTAGACTGAGTCCTTGTCTATAGTTTATCTTATGGAGTCGTCTGGACCATTGATGCCTGTTGCTTCTTCAGTTAGTTTTGACTGGCAAGGATTATCAAATTATTCCTTTTTCATTATTGCAGGACGAATATGTTCAGAAAACTGGCCTTGTTTCGGCAGCATTGTCTTTCTCGGATGAACAAAAGAAAGAGGTGAACTTATGATTACTTTTATTCTATGTTACTGTAATTTCTTTTTCCCACTTGATTTAGTTGTAATATCTTTAAATGTGGTTGAAATATATATATATTTTTTTGCTGGTGGATTGTATGGATGATTACATGAGCTCTAAGATTGAAATTTCAACCATCAGAGGCTTTATACCCCAAATCCCCCTTTCTCACTCTTACCTATACCAACATAGTTTAGTAGTATTCTTCTTCCAGATGCGGTTGATAACGAATAACATAGTCACAATTTATTTATTTAATGTATCTTTTGTTGTTTCCTTTCTGTTATATATGGTCTTGCTTTTTTATTTTACTTTCAAGTGAGTTTCCTTTCGGTTCTATAATTTTGCTCAGGCAAGTGTGTTGTTCAAGAAACTGTGCTTGAAGTTGGATGCTCTATCTCATTTCCACTTCACTCCAAAACCTGTATGCTTCTCAATTACTATTATACAATTTATTTATTGACATTTGATAATATATGCATGGGCTTTCTAGGAATTCTTTGTACTTCTCTGTAATGATTCACCTTGGACAGGTCATAGAAGATATGTCTATACAAACAAATGTCCCTGCTCTGGCAATGGAAGAGGTAACCAATTCTCATTAATTTTCCTTCCGAAAATTTCATTTCCTTTTGAATATTAATCTGGTAATACCAGGCCTAATTCACAGTTAATTAGTAACGTCTATAATTTTGTCTTCCATGGGTAGATTGCACCGGTGGCAGTCTCAGATGCAGCTATGTTGGCTCCTGAAGAAGTGTTTGGTGGGAAAGGAGATGTTAAAGAAGAAGTAGAGCTGACGCAAGCAGAGAGGAAGAGGAGGAGAGCGAACAAGAAAAGAAAATTTAAAGGTAAGATTACCAAACCATGCTATAGAGTTCAGGAAAAGGTAAGGTTCACAAGTAGCCTATGGCCACATAAATCTATGGTGGTGTTGGGAGACATTTTGGAGCACATTGTAGCTGCTACAACCATATAGGGTTAGAGGGTTGCTTTATGGAGTTTATTTATAGTCAATCCGATAAACTTTAGAACTGAGCCACTTAATTATAAACCTGGCAATTGTCAAGGCTGGCAGACATTTTTTGAGTGGAAGAAAGTGCATAGTTTGAAGTTTCAAAGGAAGTGCCCTTTAAAATTCAAAACTAGTTAGCCTAGTGGTACTTACTTACCTTCCAAAGTAGAAGGTTGGGAGTTCAAGTCCAAATAGGGACATAATGGGTTCGTGAGTTTCAACTAGGGAATATATATATATATATATATATATATATATATGTCAAAACTAGTTCCAGCTCAATTCACTGATCCAAAAAGCATGGTTGATTATGTTCTACTAATCCATTTCGCATGACGTGAACATTCTCAAAGCTGTATTTGCTTTGTCCCTGAATTATATCTTGTACTTGGGTTTTGATGTAGCTTCCTATAATTCTGGATCCACACCAGTATAAGATGATGAAACTCATTGATATGGGTAACCTGGTTTCCCACAATGCATTTGCCTAACAGGATGTGCTTTCAAATGAACACAACTCAAGATATTTATGATTGGGCTATCCTGTATCCTTTCAATTAAAATCAAATGCCCAATAATCATCCTGTAACGTTAGAACTTTGCTTACTGCATCAGTTAGTTCATTGTTGGATTAAAGTGCATTTCTTTTGTAGAAGTGCCTTCCATGCTTGTAAAGTTTCATCACCTGTTTCGCTTTTGCCTTTAATTTTGGACAACATGATTTTTACAGCCGAGTCAGTGAAAAGGGGTACAAAGAAGGCACGAGAAAGCACATTGCCCGATCATGTTAATGGTGACTACTCTATTCTCTCTAACCATTTAGACCAATTCTTTTTTTGAAACTAATCAGATATCAAATGTGTCGGATCATTTTTTTTCATGGAACTATAGGCAAGGAAGATTGAGGAGTTCCAGAGTCGATTTCAATTTTTATGAGGAGCTCCATATAATTTTGGTTGGACCATGGTTGAAGTTTTGGGACTGCCTTGGGGGTTGTTTCTCGTAGTGACGCCACCACGACTGTTACTAGTCCTTTGATTGGTCTGAAACGGGGCTAAGGAAAACCTGAAGATCACTTAATTGGAGCTTGATGTTGAATTTTTTCATGGCAGTGACTTCTGGCTTTTCCTTGTATATTTATATCCTTGGCGCGGGTAATTTTGATCGATAGTTTAATGTGTTACATTCTTCGAAATTCAAATAGTTAGTTCACATTTTCCTTTATTTATTTATTTTTCTTGTTGTCTCTTGTATTAATCAGGAGAGGAAGCTGTAACTTCGTTTATTTATTTCAGTTACAGTTCATATACCAAGTCCTTTCTGAAGAAATTAAAATAAAAATACAAAAAATTGAGGGTGAATTTATGAAGATTTCTCTTCTGGTTGGTTCGACCAATACCAATTCCATAGGATTTCCGAGCTTGGTCACACCCTTAACATGGAAGTTCATTGATTACTTTTATTACTGTTATGACAAACACAACAAACTCAAGTTGAATTAAGAATCACGACAGAAAAGTAAACATGCTACACAAAGTTTTATATGTGGTTCACGTTCACGGTCGGGATCCGGCGAAAGTTTTTACTGTGTGTCAATTCGGATATCAATAATCATAGGAGAGACAACCCGTTGATCTTAGTCACTATATAACAAAGCATAATTAGTGT
>JAOTQH010000011.1:2672597-2684422 GCA_025631255.1 Cornus kousa | reverse complement strand
GTGTTGGGGGGTGGAGTTTGTGGCTTGAAGTTATGAAAAAGGATTCTGGGTAAATGGAGGAGCACTTCTTTGATCCTAATTCCAAAATCCACTTGCATTCCCTGATACCCATGTAACAAATAGCATTAAGAAGGTGAGTACTTCAGAATCATTCAAATTTCTTCTAATTTAGGATACTTATTTGGATTCACTTGAGATGTTTAGTTCCCAAGATATTCTGAGTCATCCATTTCATCAGGTGTTGGAAATGGTGGCAAAGTGAAAAACACTTGAGAGTCCCTAGAAAGAGAAAACTACAAGAGAACAATTAGTAATATGGCCCAAAATCAACTTATGGCTTCTAAGAAGTTCATAATATTTTAGTTGGATGACATTACTGTAATTTGTTTAGTTCTGAGGGCATTGTCCGAGTACTACAACACTTGAAAGTTTTGTCAGATCAATTATTGCAACATCAATGCCAACCCTGTTTGTATGGGATAAAGGCAAGGATGATGAATTACTGCAACATTGACAATTTTCTATTGATTTAATATCCTCCAATTTTCTGATGTGGACCCATAAAGTTTTGAATTTAAAAAAATTAATATTTTCTGGTTCTTTAATTTTTTGAAGTTCTATATCAGTTAAAATCTCCTTTCTTATACATTTCTTTTTTATTCTAGAATTCCTAAAACTTTCTGAACTTTTTTCATACTATTTGTGTCATTATTGTCAAAAACCTAATATTTCATTCCTCAAATCATACGTCGTGTGAAGGT
The DNA here is from genome assembly GCA_025631255.1 of Cornus kousa. Lineage (NCBI taxonomy): Eukaryota > Viridiplantae > Streptophyta > Magnoliopsida > Cornales > Cornaceae > Cornus > Cornus kousa. The sequence continues at coordinate 2,683,661 of JAOTQH010000011.1, read as the reverse complement.
TTGCATTTGAAAATTTCTCAAAATAATCAAAGGCAAAGCCCCAAAAAATCTGACTAATAATGAAAAATAATGGGCCAAATGTAATGCTACATAACTCAAGAATTTTCGTTGGAATTTTATTGGAACCCTAGAAATTTTGCCTTGGGCCTCAAATTGTATTGAGCCGGCTGGCCACAAGTATGAAGCTAGTGGTTGGACAGTGATCGGTGGAAGTGAGGGAAGCATGTATGGAGCAAAAGAGGAAGGAAATCGTTGAATAAGGAGTAAGGCAAAAAGCTGCTTTACTCAACAAAGCCTTGTCCGTAGTTTTTAAGGTTTGCAACATAAATCTTGTTTCGCCATTCTGCTATATCTAAGACAATAATTTCAGTTAACCACACACAATCATATATTTCTTTACTATTTCAATCCACGTTTATAATAGATCTTATTCCTCCCTTAGCATACCGTCAATGTGAGCAACATTACCAGGGAACTTGGAGCTTTTGTACCATCAGGAGGTCGTGGGCAGTGTCTTGACTCTAGGGTCGATTTGTTGTCCGGTCTCTTTATAGATGCTTCACGGTTGTTCGAGGGGATCCTTTCTTGTGGAAGTTTGGCGTTCGAAGGCCCTTCTCAAGGTGGCGTTTTTTGTGTGGACAGCTGTGTTAGGGTGTATTCCGACTTTGGATAACCTGAGGAGGAGGAGGCAGGTTGTCAATTGGTGCTGCATGTGTAAGAGAGATGAGGACGGTCAATCATCTTCTTTTGCTTTGCCCTGTGGCTTGGGACAGCTCGGGATTATTATTACTTTGTTTGGGGTTCATTGGGTTATGCCCAGGTCCCTGAGACCTTTGGTGGAGATTTGGAGAGGGTGTATAGCGGGTGCTTAAGCCCGAGATTATTGGAGGATTGCGCCCTCATGCCTTTGGTGATGCTTAGAAATAGGAGACTTTCGAAGGAAAGGAAACTCCTATTGGGGCGCTGAAGTTCTCTATTATTAGCACCCTTTTTGTTGGGTTCTAGGGAGAAATTGTAAATCCATGGTGGAGATTGTTGATATGTTGAGCTCTGAGTGTTTAGAGGCCCTATTTGGCTTGTGTAGTTTTTGTGGGATGCGTTCCCCTTTTGAACGCTCTTTAATACATTTTACTTATAAAAAAAAAAAAAAAAAATGTTGTGGCTCACTAGTTGCCAAAAGAAGGCCATTAGCCAGTGTTGGCCTTGGGTATGCAATGTACTAGGAGTGCGGTTTGATACAGATCTAATCTTGGACATTTTCTTCCAGAAGTGATTACTCTCAAGTCTCAAATTCAAATCCCCATCCTTATGCTTGGCAAGTCAATTATTCTGTCCAATAAACAACCTCCTCCTTTTTTAATTTTTTTTCAAATTATGAGTTGAGGAAGCGAAGGTGAGTTCTAAAAGGGTGACTGAGCTGAGTGGATAGAATATTTATTGGCAGAGGCAAAAGAGCAACAAGAAGAAAAGTTGGGCTATAAATGATGTGGCAAGAGGAGGACCATAATTAATTTTGATCTTCAAAGAAGTTCAATTATACAAAGAAACGCAAAGGTTCAGATTGCAGAACACTTCAAAAAGTCAATACTATATAAAAATCACTTAATGGGCAAGTCAAGGTTTGAAAGTTTTGTAGTTTGTGCAGAGGCAGAAATGTACTGGGGTTTATGGGTGAAATGGGGTTTGAATTAGCCAGGATTCGGAGCTAATGAGTTGTTGGGTATCCAGAAAATATGTTACTGAAGTTTTTCTAGACTTTTAACACTCAGAAGGTTTTGTATATCAGGGAAACGGCCTAAAGATACAAAGAGTTGAATAAGAAGGGTTATGAGGTTTAAAAGATATGGAACACAATGGTTAGTTATGGTTAGAATAATTAAAATGGAAGTGCAAAGGCTGCCGGTTCAGTCTTTTTATAACTAGATTAGGGTTCCAAAGTTAATAACGTCAACTTCTCAAACTCTATAACTAACAAAGGCCACACGTATAAGATCATGAACACAACTAAGATTTGTGGTAAGATATTCATGTGCTATGCATATAGGGTGCAAGTGCATGTTTAAGCCACTATTCATCTTACTTAAATTTGAGAATGCATATAGGGTGCAAATGCAATTTTTTTTTTGTGTTAGATTCTTTTGATCTTGGAAAATTAGGATACAAAGACACTAATATGGTGTCCTTGCTTCTTTTGAGAACCATGGCTTGTTGAGGAGTCCTTTCATCTGACTTGTGGATTGGTTGGGATATCAATCGACTCTTCTTTCTCCAAATTAGAAATCCACTTACCTTTCGATTCATTGATTTACGATTTTCTAAAATTTGGGCTAAGCTTAGCATTAGTAAAAGCTTTGAAATAAGCAATTCATAAAAGCCTTTCTTGATGAGATTTTGGGAAATCAGTGTGGGTTTTCTGTAATGTCCCACTCAACCACATGCTATGATATTATATGCTTTGGGCCCGAGAATATATGGTTTTGTTCTTAAGTTTTACCCCAAAAGACCTCGTACCATTTGGAGATTACCAATCTTACATATATAGCACTTGCCCTTTCCACATGTAGGCGATGTGGGATCGTGCAGCCGTAGCCTGCTAGCATGTTACTCGCACCCGTTCACAAGTTCGCCGCAATCCACCCCCCTAAGAGGCCTGATGTTCTTGTCGGCACACTTACGGCTCGGTTAGATACCATTTGTAACGACCCACTTCACCACGTGGTATGATATTGTCCGCTTTATGCCCAAGTTAGCATGGTTTTGTTCTTGGGTTTCACCCCAAAAAGCCTCATACCATTTGGAGATTACCAATTCTATAAGTAGTTGGCCAAAAATGACTATCTTATAGAATTTTCCTTTTTACTTATTCCAATAATATTTTCAATTTCTTAAAGGATTCTAAACTTTTGTGGGATAGGAGTGGAAAGGATGCAGTTGTTAGTTGTACATATTGTCAATAGCATCGGTGGAGGTGATTTCATTGGGCAGGTCGTGATAGGGAGTTTTAGGCTGTGATAGAGCTTTAGGCGAAAAAAAGAGGTGAGATCAAGAGCTCCAAAGAGTGGGAGGTTTCTAAGTAAGTCGTATACAAGGTCTTATGTGGACGTATGAGGTCCTTTTTCCTTAAAAAGTATTAAGGGTGTAAGGTACCTTCCAGGTGGGATTTTTTGTGTGGTCACCTGCTCATGTTGGTGGATCATCTTCTAATTCATTTTAGAGCAACTCAAGAAGTTTGGATCTTATTGTTGGTCTTGTTTGGGATGACTTGGTTGTTCCCTATATCAATGGTGGGTTTACTTCATAGTGGGAGAGGTGGTAAAGTTGGGCACAGAAAAAACGAAGGCACATGATGCTGCTATCGTTTGTTTGATGTGGTGTATGGGGGGAAAGGAATAGGCTATCACTTAAAGGGGATAAGGAGCTGTTTCATATGGGACTTCTTTTGGATTACATTGAATATTTGATTCTTTTGCTTATACTTTGGGGTATATAGGTTCTATACATACATCACGTGTATGTATAGGCTGTTATTATTTATGTCGAAAAGTTCCACATCATAGTGCTGAATATTGAAATGTGTGACCATGCTAATGTTTGTATCGGAAAAAAAAAACAAAAAAATGATTTTACAATATAGTTCTTAGTCACTTTTATTTATTTATTTTTATTTTTATCAAATTTTATCCTACTCTTCTATATTATTGTAATTCCTTTGGGTGCATTTTGTAAGAATGATATTAGATAATGCTTCATGTGTTGTTAGTCCACCCAATCAAACTCAAGACAAAAATACAGAGCATACAATCAGCCATAGAAATTAAGGCCAAACTCAATAGAATGCAAAGTCAGGATTGGCATTTGGTGCAATGGTGTCCAAAGCAGCAAAGTAGAGAGGCAAAAGTAGAAGCACCTTTGTTGTGCACCTTCCTACTAAAAGTGCACCAAGTCAATGTCAAGTTGCCTCTTGACCTGTTTCCATGAAGTTAATATTCTCAGTTGTTCTACTATTAGATAAATCATTGCCTTTTGAAGAGAATTGGTACTGTTGAAATCCAAAACTACCAAACTGAAAGCATCCTATCTTAAGTAGAGCTTCAAAAGGGTCATTGTTGAGACAAACAACTCAAAATACTCTATTTTAGCAGTCCTTGTGGAATGCATAGAATGCTTCGATGCATACAGCATGTAATTTACATCGGTACAACTACACATCATTGTGTTGGGCTTCACCTGTTGATGATAAGCCCTGAACGTAATTCCTTAAAGATTGGTTAATGGGTTCATATCGGATTAAGGATTCCCTAATCCAAGACAAAGATGTATCCTCCAAACAAGCAATGTACTTGTGATGTTCTTAATTTGTAAATTTCTTTCCTTGTATTTTACTAGAAAGCCATTTGCATTCTCATGTCTTCCTATAGCTGACAACTTACCTTGTATTGCACAGTTTTCTGATTTGTATAATACCGATGCCATATTTGATAAATTTGACTGCTGCGTCAGTGGAGATGGACTTGATTTTGCAACTGGTTCTTATAGGTTTGTCCTTCCTACTGAAACTATAGGTGCATGTCAACACATGGGAACCTTGTCATCTAGCAGCTTTTTCTTGAATCTTACATGTCAAGTCATGCAGATCTATTGACTCTTGATCTTCTCTTAATATTTTAGCAATCTTTTGCATATTTTTTCATATGGAGTCGGAGGTGAAGAAGGGATCACTGTAGAAGCAAGCAGAAGTCCTAACAGGTAGTCTTTCCTTTTCATTTTCTCAATTCACTGACCAATAAAACATAAATTACCTTATTAAACCTTTTTTATTGAATATAATTGTTCTAGTTGATGTTTGTGAAGACTTCTAGGTTTTTTTTCTTTTTCTTTTTAATTTTGTTTCTTTTTCCCTTAGGAATTAGTGTAGCTTTTGTAGTATCATCTTCAGGCCATATGGGTAGGCTGCCCTGTCCTGAAATCCGTGTGCTCATTCTGGCCCAGCCTGAAAGCAACTAAAGGTGTTTTCCTTATTCAGAAAATAAATAAATAATCAGTGTTAAGTAATATATATAATTAACAAGTGTGCAAATGGTTAGGATTATGTTATTGGATTGATTTTGTTACAAGATGGTCTCCTTAGAGATGATTGCATACATAAGTGGATTGATTATGTAGTATTATAATTTCTCACGAACTTATCAAAAAAAGGAAAAAATGGATAAGTCACATGATCAAGAAAATTTGCTGAAACCAGTAAAACCTTTTCATCTAAGTTCATTGATATCTTCTTTTAACAGGGCAAATTGACTTCGATTCTTGAATGATCCACATCACTTTTACTTCTAATATAACAAAAATTCCTTTTTGTGTGGTAAAAGGTGAGTCATTTTGTACTTATAAAAAAAAAAATGGTGAGTCATTTTGAAGTTCAAAAAAAAAAAGGGAAAATCAGATTATGGTCTTCTATCATAGATTGGCCCCAGATACATGGTCCAAGTATTATTCTTTTCTGTTTATTTTTATTTTTTCTACTATTACCGAATCAAATGATCATTCTAATACAGATCATCATGGTTAAAGAATGAATCCGGAGTGGATCCCATGTTGCTTTAATGTTGGTTTCAAACTAGAGAAGTAAATTTATAAAAGTGGACTTTACTGATGAGAGCTAGAGTCATGCACCTGTCTTAAAATTTATAAGAGGCTGACTTTACTGATGAATGTGAAAGTCATTTGCATTATCATTTTTGGTTCTGAACTTGTAAGAATCTTTAAATCAGAACTGAGCTAGTGCTTTAAGCAGGACTTTTTGTTGTAAGGCTATTGAATCAGAGAATCCCCTCTTTCGGTTTTGCTTGCGAATCTGCTAGCTCTAGTTTCAAGTCTGTTACTGGAGATTTAATGACGGAGAGGAGAGAAAGACCGGAATATAAAAATGAATCTCAAAAAGGTCTGTTCCCACGCTCAGGCTTGTGACTTTTTAGGTTTCAAGTAAAAGGTATATATCTATACATCAAAGTTTGATCTTCTTTATCCAGGCCATAACTTTATGTATTCTACTCCCTTGGAAGTAGTTGCAGATCTGTCTTAAATCCTCAGCTAATGATTCTTCAATCTCTCAATTTTTTTAGAGGGGATATAGCAACATTAAAATAATTGGGTGGTTATAAAGGATGCGTAGAAATCTAATGGGATGTCTATTCCATTCCTTTTTTTTTTTTTTCAGAATATATATATATATATATATATGTATGCATCTATAAATGTATTTGTTGGAGGAGCGGAAGCACACAAATACATAAATCCAATGAAAGCCAACAAAGCAATCACATACAAACACAAAAGATACATGGTTCAGCCAAAACCGGCCTACGTCCATGGATTAGAAGAGATTCCACTATGATTCATAGAGATATTACAACAAGATAGTAACAATAGAGTATCAACTCCACATACATATCTTTTCACCATGTACCACTCCACGAGTCTATCTCCTCGCTACTAGTGTCACCGGTGTTTTTCCTACTCTACCAACCTACATACTATCTTTGCCCATCAACTCCCTCGTGATACTGCATATCTCTCCATCTCTCATAAGTCTCAACCCACAACATATGTACCTATTTATAGAGTTACAAACACAATTTCTTGCTGGACAAGGATTACAATTCCTTATAGGCCAAGACTTGCCAAACAAGAAATTATCTAACAGAATGCAACTCTAAAATAGAATTCTAATTAGAATAGGAATTTGAGACACAATTTCCAACATTCTCCACCTTGGCTCAAATTCCATCCAACCAATCATCGCTTCCACGACATTGACCATGACAATTCTTTTCCACCTTCGGTCTTGATGATACTCTTGCAAAACTCCGATTGTCCACATTATTATACATTGCTTGACTCATCAAACCTCCAAGGCCCACCTTGACTACTCGAGCTCCATGCCATGTAACCAAGCCAATTGACTCCACCTACAATTGAAGCCCGTTGCAGCACATGTTGAGACTTCTTATGTTTTCTAGATCTCCTTCACCTTTGGCTTTGATACCAATTTGTTGGAGCAGCGGAAGCGCACAGATACATAAATCCAATGAAAGCTAACAAGGCAATCACATACAAACACAAAAGATACATGGTTCATCCAAAACCGGCCTACGTCCATAGATGAGAAGAGATTCCACTATGATTCGTGGAGATATTACAACAATATAATACCAACATTACATACATGTCTTTTCATCATGTACCACTCCGCGAGTCTATTTCCTCGCTACCAGTGTCACCGGTGTTTTTCCTACTCTACCAACCCTCATACTACCTCTACCCATCAACTCTCTCATGAGACAACATATGTACCTATTTATAGAGTTACAAACACAATTTCTTGTTGGACAAGGATTACAATTCCTTAGAGGCCAAGACTTGCCAAACAAAAAATTACTTAACATAATACAACTCTAAAATAGAATTCTAATTAGAATAGGAATTTGATACAAAATTTCCAACAGTATCATTTGTCTATCTCTTGAGCACATTTATAGGGTACATGTATGGAATGACTCTTCTTAAGTTTTCAGTAACCCTATCTTTAGCAAGGAGCCTTAAGGCTTGTGCAGCTGTGCTAGGCGCTCACATTTTTCGCCTTCCCTAAAATCTAGAACTTGTAAGTTGGTTAGCACATGCACGCAATGAGTCTCAAGGACATTGGCTTCCACCAACAGTGAACTATAAAAGATCACATCCTATGCATATTCAACACTGTATTATGCAATTGATCCAGCTTCCCATTCCGGAAGATCCACTGGGGCTGGATTAATAACTGTAAAATGAAAAATTAAAAGCCATAACCAATACAGAGAACAAGTGAATAGCAAACGACAAGTGCCTTTGGGCTATGACATACTCACTTGACTTACAGGAACCTGGCTTGGCCTCCTTAGAGAGATTCTGTAGACTAGGCTGTCTATAGGGCTATGATTAGGCAGGCATAGCTTTGCGGTTAGAGATTGAGTTGATGCGTAGGAGCACATATATCCTTGGGAGAGAATGTTCCCAATACACTTTGTTCTGGATGCTCTTGGGCCAATATCCTACATGCTAATAATGGTCATTTTGATGTCGTCTACCAGAATTGCTAGTGGTGGCCAACGGCCATTCGATCAAGTCCATCCCTTGAAGTTGTACATGCCCAGTAGAAGTAAGTCTTCCTGCTATTTACAGAATTGACAGGGGAGTTCATGAATGATCCATCTCAATCATAATGGACCTCTCCCATTGCTAACTACTGATAGCAAAGCCAACAAGGAGCGCATGCAAGGATTGGTAGGATGCTGTAGCTTTTAGAGGGAGTTTTTGATCCTCGTGGAGGCATTTGAAAAGGCTTTCTAAGGTGCTCCCCTCCCTTCAATGTTGTGAAATAGAAGTTACAGTCTTTTTGAAACAATCTTCAAACCTGATCCTGCCTTCCAATCAACAATAACCGGCCAAATTATCCTCCTTTGACAAAAGGATATAGAAGCAGATATAGCAGTAGGAGCAAGTTGAACCGAATTATCACTTATCCCATTTAGGATGAGATCCAGCATCAAGTGTAGGAACTGCAGTTGCATCCCTTTGAAATAAAGATAGTTATGGTATAACTGAAAAAAAAAAAAAAAAAAAAAAAATAGAAGAAGAAGAAGAAAAAGAAAGTTATGTTATTGCCTGCTCATCATGTTATCAATCATTATACAAACTTGTTTCATATGCTGGGGAGATCTGTAATTTGGGCCTTCCAATTAGTAAAAATCGGTAGATGTTTCATTTGGTCGCTGTCTCTCTGGCGAGTGATCTTCATACCTCTCCTATTTCTTCAATGTGAGCATTAAGATTGTGTTGTTTCAGAAAAAGCATTGGCAATGTCGGTTCATGATTTATGGTAAATTTCTCAATCTGTGTAGACCATCACCCGGCAGCCCCACTAGGAGTTCTTTGAAAGATTTGTCTGCTTTTTAGTTAGTGTTAACATCATAGATTAAGACTAGTAAATAATCAATATGGTTCTAGTCCGATCCTTTCTAAGTTGTGATCAGTAACTACTAACTAGTTAGTGGATGTCATTACCAATGTGTGTGTGCGTCTGTGTCTATATATCTTCCTCTTTGCACAAAAAACACATTTTCAAGTTGGCCTGTGATATAATAATATAATTCTATTTTATTGATTATACTTGAGGGGGTCATTTCTTTATGCAATGGTTAAATTTTGGTCACTCGCCAAAAATGGGCAAACACTTGGTCTGGAAAGCATGAGAATGCAGGTTTGAGTCTGAAGCAGCCACTTTGTGCACAAGTCAGTCCACCCGTCCAAGTACCTCATGAAGACGAGACCAACACTGTATATGGTTTTTCTTCTTCACTTCTTAGCAGTAGCATATTGTATACAAGGGTTATTTGGGCACATGGACAACCCATCTTAACTGGAGTAAAATTCTTCACCCTGCATTCTGAAAGCTGAATCTATTTGCAAAGACATTATATTTGTTGGGATCCATTTTTAGAAAAAGGCTCCCTTAGGGAGGAAGTCGATCATCAAATCAACAATGGATCATAAAGTGGCCCTATACTGAAAAACTTGAAGGACGCTACTGGTAGAAATTGTGGCAAGCTGAGGTTCTTCTATTATTGGGATCAAAATTAATCAATTTCTGCAAAATGAGCTTTCAAGTATTCATCAGATGCCATAAGCCAGTAGAGACCCATACTTACTTTCACAGTAGGATATCCATACTCATCTTGCTTCAATCACATTCAATTGTGTTTTTTGTTCTTATTTGCACCTTAAAATGCAGGAAGCCACATCACCAAGCTGCGCCTAGAGCTAGAAGGTCATCACTAAGCAGCTTGTCACGTGCATTTTCCCGGGAAGGTTGCAGTTCCAAAATTTAAAAAATTTCCTCAGCTTCAGCATTTTTGCAATTTTAATACATTTTTAATTGTTTTGATCCGAAATATATTCAGTTTAATCTCAGCTAAATATCCCTCTCTTTTTTCAGGGTATGAAAATGCTAGTTCGGGAAATAATGAATTTTTTTGCAACTTAAATTCTAAGCTGCTGCATCTCGCTTGGCATCCAAGAACCAACTTGATTGCTTGTTCTGCGGGGAATAGCTTGTTCATGTATTATGCATAGTTAGTACCTTTTACCTAGATTCTAAGCAGCTGCATCTGTTAATTTTGATTGTTCTTCTGGTTTTGCAGATCTTACTTTGGGTATACACAGTCTCTCCATCTATTTACGTGTACATATATAACTGTATAAGAGGTAGAATATCAACAAAATTTGTATGCATGAATTTGTCATTGTACAGGTATGGCAGCGTTGTCCGAGTGGTAAAAGGTCAGGCCTAAAGTGCCCTCCACCCTATTGATCCTAGTTGAATTCCCCCCTCCCCCGACTAACTACTAACCATTGTCAAGCTAAAAACTAAAAAAAAAAAAATGTGATTGTACTTGCCAAGACCAAGAAATTATGAAAAGTATAACTGAATTTGTTCTGAACCATTCTTGTGCACAGTGCATTTGGGACGTCCCACATGGTTTGGGAGAGAGGTTATTGGCACTTATATGTGTAGACGTTTTTTAGCGATGCAGACACGTTTTGAAAATGGTGAACGTGGAGAGTACGCAAAGCGAATTGTATTTACACAGCGAGCGAATTGAGTGACAGATGGTATCGTAGTTGATCTCCACGGGAATCCATTTCAAGTTGTTATGAATTGCCTTCATCTAATTTCTAATATCTAAGAAATTCAAACGAGTCAGGCGGGTGTCCACGGGGAGCATAAATAAAGATGGTCCATTTCATCATGTTATTAATCACCTTCATCTAATTTCTAATTTTTAAGAAATTCAAACGAGTCAGGTGGGTGCCCATTCTGAGGTACACCCCCATTTAGTAGCATGTGCCAACTTGTCAAAGTATCATTCAGACTGGCTACCTGACTGTTTGGTATGCTAACCTTGAGGCACAATAATCAAAATAGTTTATAATTTTTAGAATACTGCTAAAAAAAATTATAGAGTTCAACTG
>JAOTQH010000011.1:2644056-2661378 GCA_025631255.1 Cornus kousa | reverse complement strand
CAATACCTATTGGAACAATTAAGTTAAAAACAAAAAAAAAAAAAAAAAAAAAAACACTCTACAGGAACAATAAATTTGAACAGGATAGAGAGAAAAGATAGCAGATGGCCCTAATGAGAGAGAGAGTTCAGGTGGAGGTGCAATTAACCGACCGTTGCAACTTTGGAGGTGTGGCTGGTGGTGAAGGAGTTGGGTTTTCTTTTTTTAGAGAGAAGAAATGGTAGAGAAGAATAAGAAGAGGATAAACTTCAGAGAAAAAATAAGAGCGAAAAATATGATCTTGATAGCTGGTATTATTAGGGCATGGCGGAGGGGAAATTAAGGGTACTGAGCACTGGAAGATGGAGAGAGAGAGAGATGGTGTTGGTGTTAGAGAGGGAGAGGAATGTTGGTTAATCTAAAATAAATGGGTTAGTTTGAAGAAGAAAGAAGATAACTCTCATGATCTCATCCAAAGAAAGATCATGTAATTCAAGTACTAGGCAAAATAGGCCAAGAACTCCAAAAAAAGCTGAAATAATGCAAAACAGACAAATTTTAACACATGAACTAAGAAAATGTCCAATCTCTTGGAAGAAAGAATCATTACGGCTAGTCTTAGAAGAAACAAGACAGAATAATTACTATGACAAAATGCTAATAGTAAATATCATTTCAAATAATGAATGGAAGGTCACTTATTTCTCTCCGGTGAGTCTGTGCATTTAAGTAGGCATCACTAAGAAAAAAAGGTTTTACCAGAAAAAATCCTACTGCAGGCCTAACCTCCACCAAAAACATTATCAGCAGTTTAAAGTGAATTACAGTTATCACGGTCATCCATAATTTTTTTCACATTTAATGAATGTCAAATGGTGGCTTAGTTAAGTTACGTCACTCACAAAAGTCAACATGCCTCCCAAAATGCTTGTGGTTTTTAAGTGGTTAGTACACCAGTAGGTACTAGTCTCAACTCAATGAGTTGGGGCAACCACAAAAGAAGAAGAAGAAGAAGAAGAAGAAAATGGTCTCCTGTGTGATTGCTATGTGGAAAATGCAGGAGGAGGATGCCACTTGAAAGAAAGGCTGACAAAATTGTTGTTGTCAAACTGTTACTAGATAAGACAACAGAAGAAAATCAACTAACTCTCTGCCTCCACCCTTTTTCGTCTAGTACCAGCCCATGGTATGTGATACTCATCAAGTCTATGCATTGTAACTAATGCCAAAACACGTCTTAATGCCTAATGTGGAAGACGGTGTTCAAGATGATACAATTCTATGTGAACTATAGTACATGTCCAAGTGTAGTCAATTAGATTATGGAGGATGAAGTAAAGATAATTCAACCAATATAGACCAGCCCAGCTTCCCATTCATTCTTGTACAAGGATGTCATTCAGCTGGTGACCAGGGCACATCCTCCTCAAACTCACAAGCTGTGAGGATCATGATAGGGATTGGAATGGTAACGTTAGTGCAGAGTTGGAACAGTAGCAGCACCAGGAGTTGAGAAAGGAGAGAAATAAAAGAAAGAAAAAGATCTTCAGACATTTTAGCATGATGATATATATCTGGACCAGTTTAAAATGCATTCTCTCTTCTTCTTCATTAACAATAGGAATATATCAACAAAACTGCCCTTGTAGTTCAACATGCATCAGTTCATGCCCCTTCCAATCCATGCTTGCCTACTCCGCCCACAAGGGAAAAAAAAAAAGGAAAGAAAAAAAAGAGGAGAGAACACAGACAGACAAACACACACACACACACACACACACAGAGAAGAAATAAAACATGAAAATTAAATTCTCCATCAGAGTACTCTTATTACATAACCAAGGTTCAATTAAGTAGGTCACTAGGCCCAACTCAAGCAAATTTTCACAATAAAGTTAATTACACGCACTAATGATTGAACTTTTTCTAGCAATCCCCAGTTGCATCATTATGTGGCACACTGACTGAATTTAAGTGTGTACCACATAAGCCTCATACACCAGAGAAGTTGTCCATCAAGTTTCCAACCTTTCTTAGTATTTTAAAAGAATTAAAGGTTGGATAAAAGGAAAATATGCCGCCCCAGCATCCATCCATATCAGACCAAAAAGATAATTAGTATGCCCACCACTTCCTTGTAACAATCTCCTTCCCCTCTCCAACTGTTTCATTGACTTGGAAGTTGCCTTCACTGACCCAGCCATTATCTTTTAATTTTTTCAGATTCTTCAACTTTCATTTTTTATTTGTCACCTTATAATGTGTTCTTACAGAAGACATGCTTTTATTGTACTAAATAAAAGATCAAGATGCCGACCTTCAAAAGAGATCTTAATAGAATAAACAGCATACATGAAAAGAACAAGTGATGTGCCTGGACACACATAGTTGGAGCACTGGCAGAAGCGAGTTTACTTGAAAAATTTGTTCAAAATACAGAAACAAATAAGATGTAACATGTCCAAACACAATGACATTAATAAAAATTATTTTCTCATTAACTTTAAAAAAATAAGAACCAAAAAATAGCTTTTCTCTAACACTGGTAATTAACAAAAAGTAGTAGTTATTAAAATAGAAGTTACGCATACACACATATATACATGTAAGATACTAATGGAAGTTTGTAGGAAGCATATTTGAAACAAACACTGCATTATAGGAATTGTTGGCTTTTGTAATGAAAATTAAATACCCTTTAAAAAACATGAAAAATATAGCAGAGGTAATTATTAATTTATGTACTCAAAAAAATAATAATAATAAAAATAAGCAGGTAAAAGTTTAGACAAAAGTAGTCATTACTTTGTCTAAATATGTCTTATGCTGCACCAAAAATTATACGTGTACATATAAGAACTAAGTACAAAATCACATAATGCATTAAAGAGAAGAACTACATACAAGAATCAGTGCAGTCGGGATGAATAATGCTACCTATTGATGCGAAAGGCTTCAAATTAGACGATAATTACAACATATATTTCCAGTATTTATCTTGAGTAGATTCTAGGCTCGATAACATTAGCATCATGGCTCACTCATAAAAGAGGTAGTTTGAAATGACAAAACACTATAGCTATGTTTGGCAGTATGTAATTTGTGCCTTGGACAGAATCATAGCAAAATTAGTCCAAATTTTTAACTAACTGTCCCCTAATTCCAATGCTAAAAAGTCAATTCCTTGCTTCCAAATGCAAAGTAAATACTGAATCACACAATGATACCTATCAACAAGATTAGCACAGAAGAGAACTTCCTTTTTTTTTTCTTTTTTCTTTTTTTGGAAATTTAGAACAAGAAAAAACATTAAATTCAAATAAAAAGACACTATATAATTCCAATACTCATCTTAAGTTGTATCTAGGCATAAAAATGCTAGAATATGGCACATTCACAAAACAGATTTTTTGAAATGAGGAAGTAATAAATAAATTCCAGTGAAACACACAATTGATTCCATCTATCTCCCTCACTGTCATCTCTATCACAATCAAATAAAAAATCTATTAGACGCAAACAATAATTTGAAATCAGAAAATAATAATAATAATAATAATAATAATAAAAAGTATTTTTTCTAAATAAATTATGAACAAGATTGAGATGTAGTAATTGGGTTATCAGGATATAGATGAGTAAATCTAGATGAATAATTTCAAGGGCATTTTGAATCAAGAAAATAGCCAAGTGTTCCAAGTCATAGAGAACAAAAATTAATTAAAACTTACAAAAAGAGACAAACAAACAAAAACGACAGTCATATGAAAGAGAGAATTAACCATAAGTCTAACATAACCCCATTACTGAAATTCACACATGTTGCCCCAAACACCAGTCAGCGAAGGAAACCTTTGGACATGAAAACCCAAATCCGGCAATCTCAAAAGTAATATTATGGCACATGTGATTATGAGATAAAATGTCCACGAGAGAGCTGATGATATAACAAACAAAAACAGTGCAATGTCTCACCTTAGACAAGACTTGCACTTCGATGAGTGGAACCTATCTGTCCTTGCAACCATGTGAAGTGTTGTTACATATCGTTTCAACTTCATTCCTCTGTTCCATGGTAAAGGCCTTGAAGGAAATGTCACGTGAGAGCCCTGAAAGCAATAAAAAGAACACAGGGTACAAAGTTCAGGCATGTAAAATAAAACTTTCAGTGGGAATAGTAATTGTGAGTGCAAGATGGACATTACTAAGTTATGAGGGCAAGAGAGAGAAAATGCTACATAAACTCAAAGATTTTAACGAGAATTTTACTAGATAGGCATAGAAACCGGAATCCAACATATATCCAAGTGCATTAAATCATCATCATCATCATGCTTGCCTTATCCCATATGAATGGGGTCGGCCACATTATCATCCTTGAATTATACGATATGCATAGTACATAAATAAGAACAAGAAAATAAATATGCACACGTTTCTCATAGATGCTATTTTTTTTTTTTTTTTTTGATATTCTTCTATAATTTTTGGCTCTAGGTATGAGGCAAAGGATAATCACAGATACACTACCACAATTCTTCTAACAAGTTCATCTAGCATGTGAGATTTGGTTGTATTGGTACCAATATGTGCATCAAAACTTCGACAGACTCAATAAAATTTGATATAAAAATAAGAATTATGAGCAGCTTAATTAAACCTCAAAAAATAAATAAATAAATTATCCAGGCAAGGTAATAAATATTTCAAATTTACATGAAAAAAAAAAAAAGAATTCTTCAAATTTTGGTCAAAACAGTGCCATGAAATAGCCTTATGGACATGCCAAAAATTTAAGAGTTTCCATTCTAAAACTAGCTCTTGGCACCATTTGTCCCAAGATCCCATGTTCCTCAACACACTATGATTGTAGTCACCATACCTGTGCAATTTGCTACATAAGCTTGTTTCAAATTTTCAATATTTATAATCCATTCTCAAATCATTTCCCACACAGAATTTATAACATCCAAGTACATAAAAGCAGCATGCATTTGACAAAGTGCAAAGTTTTTCAGTCAGATTTTATGGGTTACTAAATCCATAAATCTTTGCATTTTCTGGGATGTATAAAGACAAGAAGAAAATACAAGTTAGTGCTCCATTCACCTGAATATGTTGGGTTACCAACGCCATTATCTCGACCGTCTGAGCACAATCATCTACCAGAAATGCAAAATTGCATCAAAAATAATGAAAAGAATAAATTCAGCAAAGGAAATGCATTACAGAACAATAATTCATTGCGACATAAAATCATTATACGGCAATCCAGTAATGACTTATGCCGCATAAATATCAATATTCAAGCATACCCAAAATTCAAACCAATAATTTGTATCAAGTAAAAAGAAAATATATATAGATATATTATAAGCAGAGCTCTCAGTTACAGTAAAGTTTGAAATTGTCAAATTTAGACTGCAAAAGCTGGGCAAAACGGAAAACACAAACCCTAATTAACAATTATGATTTACACATTGAGACATAGATAACAAGAGAGAGAATCGCTTACGAGAAATTCTGATCGGTGCTCCAAACTAACAAGAACAGAAACGAGAGAGAGACAACGATGATGTGCGTTTGTCTATATATGTAACGATATATGTCTCTGCGTCTATATGACATATGATGATGTACCAAGACCTTTATCCGAATGTAGTTTCTAGAGAGAGAGAGATTCGGATAATGGAAAGAGGTAATGAGAGCTCTGAATGGTTAAATTAGGGTTTTGAAGAGAGTTTTTGGATTGTTTGTTTCCAGATAACGCAATTTATCAGAATTGTAAAAGGTAAAAGAGGGCGGTGTGAAAAGGTTAAGTGAGAAGGTAGTTTATTTATTCTTTATTTATAAAAATGAAAAATAAATCAGTGGCTTATGTGTAATGACCCGTTTGGGAGATTCGGTACGTGTTCTTTCGGGTAGGGCCTGACCCAATGAAGAACCCGTCCCAGTCAAGGCCTGTTTTCTTAAAAATAGAAGGGTAAATTATACTGACCTCCCTAAAAGTTTACTATAATTACAAATAATGCTCCCATAACTTTTAACATTACTCTTACAATCCCTAAAAACCAAATCTTGTAACATGTACCTCCCTTTTAAATGTTTAAGTTACTTAATGATGAAAATTGCTGACGTCATCTACTTAAAATTAGCAAAATACCAATATTACCCCCTATATCATGCACAAAGACTCTTTTATCCTCAATAAAAATAATAAATTACATGAATACTCAATATGTGTATATGTATATGAATATGAATATATATATATATATATATATATATAACCTATTTTGAAATCTCAATACACATTCCTTCTCACTCTAGGGCAAATGTCAATCGAATCCAAACTAAATCAAAAAGACTAAAGAATAGTTAAAAACGTATAAGACAAAACAAAAAACAATGAGAAACACCAAAGTAAAAGTAGAAACTAACTACAGAGGAAAAGAACGAGCAAAAAGCATCAATGAGGCTATAAGAATAATTATCAACAATTAATTCAGGTACCAACCAAAAATTCTCTTTCATTTCAAGCATTTTCAGGGAATCCATACTTATTGGCATCTCACATGTTCATTTGTACCCCCACAAAGTTTTTCAACTTGTGGCACCACATCTCTCATCTTCTCAGAATTCTTCACCAGTGCTTGTGCAATGTCCATAATGTATATTGTTCCGTTTTAATTGTGTATAAACAGGTTATACATGTTGAACCCCTCAATCCAAACAAGACATAATGAAGAGGGATGGTGACTGTAACACCTTACTACCCGAAAATATAAACAAAAATGGACATTAAATTTCTTTCCTATCACTTGTTCTCCATAAAAATGCTGACTTTTTAGATATGTATTTACTTAGTGGTATCTTTTAAGCTTTAAGTGGAAACAAAAGTTATCAATTATGCATGCACTGGTTAGAGATTTTGAACTAAAAGTTATAGAGATATTAAGAAATTGTTTACCCTATGAAAAATTATTTTCATTTCTTATAAATTAAAACCCAAGAATCCAACACTACCTTTATCTCCATATGCCCGGTTTTGAATCCGGCTGCACAATGGACGGTGCTTCTAATGAATTTTGAGTTTCTCGGACCTTTTCAACAGAATGAGAAAGTTATATTTTTAATCGGACGGCTATATTTTGAGATAAGACAAAATTATGATTTTGCCACTGTGCCTAATTTGGGAATCCTAAGGTGGGTCCGAAGGTCCTCTAACCTCCTGAGCGCAATGGCGAAGTCGGATTTGCAATCCGACAATCGGATTGTGAAAGATTACGCATGAGAATAGTTTGGGCATTTACAATTTCTGTTTGGCTTGGTTGCAATCGTGGCGAAGACAAATTAATTCACAACAATTGTGGTCAATGTAAATAAAACCGAACTTCTCCAAAGTTGACCACGAATTTTTAAAAGTTTTAGATATTTTATAACACGCAGAGGCGCACGGTGGTGGATCCATGAAGATTCGACATGTTGAGGCATTACCATTTGAGGCCCCCGAAAGCACACGGTGGCATATATGTTAAGATCCAGCACGTTGAGGCGCGTGAAAGAGCATAGGATTGCCACTTGAGGCGTGCAAAGGCGCATAATGGTGGATTTGTGAAGATCCGACATGTTGAGGAGCGTGGGATTTACCACTTGAGGCGTGTAAAGGCGTGTGTTTGGAAGCATGAGTTTAAATGTTGACCACTGTCGAAGATCGGACTAATGGTGCCATTTATGGTAATGATTGCGATAAACCAGTAACTGTTTACCAGTGACCGAAAAAGACTCTATACTATGTTAGAAAATAAAGGAATATAAAGTATTATATCTTATTGCATTTATAAAGAGTATATAAAAGATTATATGTACGAGGGATACATGATTGATGATCTAGTCATCTAAATATGATAAAATGTATAGTCGGTAACCCATAACTAAGTGTGTACAGTAAAAAAAACTTCTAATCTAAAAACAACAAAAATCTCAATATAATTTAGGGTAAATTACACTAAATTTGAAGATCCAAGTCATTGATTAATGTTATTTATTAAATGGTACAATACAAATTTAACTAACGTTATATGAATGATTGATGTTATCTGGGGACGAGTTGCACTCTACAACTGGGCCATTGCCCATTGGTAATGCCCACCTAATTTAAGCTACTTGATCCATACAACTGGTTCGCTATTTCGTCTCTACTTCCAACTCCTCTCTTCTCTCGCTTGTAGAGAGAGAAAGTAGAGAGAGAAGGTACGAGCTATAGAGCAGGAATTTAGTTCTTATGGTTTCGGGAGATTACAAGGTAAGAGAATTTACATTTAAGTTCCTCTGCCTTTTGCCGAAATTCAAAAGATCGATGCCGCATCCATTCCTTTGAATATTGACGCATGTGTATGATTAAAGCCATATTAATGAATCGTCACTTTTAGTAGCTGGATTGTTTGTTTATTGATTGATTGATTGAAGAGCTGTAAATTCACAACGATTTACTGTTATCACCTCCTAATCTACTAATTTTGTATATTTATTGATTCAACGAATTAAGTTGATAGATTTAGAATCTACAGTATCTTGAAGTTGTTAGTTTGGCCATGGAACCTAGATCGCCGTCAAAATTTAAGCTTTCAATGATGGGTTTTCAGAACCGAGCTCTGAGGATTGTTATTATAGTTCTAGTGATGGTATTGTTATTATCGGTTTGTGTTTATGTTGTTTTAAGACCAGGGAACACTCAATTTGTGTCAAAAAAGTCATATTTTACAGTGGTAGTGGATTGTGGTAGCACAGGTACACGAGTAAATGTAATTGAATGGATGATGGAAGGTGGTATCAGTAATCATGAATTGCCCGTTTTGGTGCATTCTTATCCTGATAACTCAACCAGTAGTAAACTACAGAAAGATGGTTGTCAGTATCACTGCTTGCAAACGGAACCCGGTTTAGATAAATTTGTTGGTAATTCTTCTGGAGTAAGGGCATCTTTAAAGCCGTTGATTGTTTGGGCGGAACAAAGGGTACCTTCTGAAAGACGTGGAGAGACTTCTATTTTTGTTCTAGCTACTGCTGGACTTAGGAGACTGCCAAGGGAGGATGCCAAGCGGGTTTTGGAGGATGCAGAGGCTGTTGTAAAGGAACACGCCTTCATGTATAGAAAAAATTGGATTAGGGTATTGAGTGGGAAAGAAGAAGCTTACTATGGTTGGGTTGCTCTGAACTATAAAATGGGAACCTTCAAGAATTCCTCAAGGTTGCAGCCCACTTTGGGACTTCTCGATCTAGGAGGTTCTTCATTACAGGTTGTTGCAGAGACAGCTGAATTGAAAGAAGATGAGCACTTTTTAAGATCAAAGATTGGATCATTTGAACATCAAATTTTAGCATACTCATTGCCAGCATTTGGGCTAAACGAGGCATTCAATAGGACTGTGGTTATGCTTAGTCATTCGCAGGCACTCAGGGAAGTTGCTGGAGGAACATTTGAAATAAGCCATCCTTGCCTTGGTTTTGGTTTGGTGCAAAATTATACTTGCCATGGTTGCTTTGGGCCAAGTTCTTATGCTTCTGAAAATTCTAGCCGTCAAGTGCCAAAAAATGAGTTGAATTCAGTATTTCTTGTTGGAGACCCAAATTGGGAGCAGTGCAAGTTAATTGCAAGGGCTGCTGCTATCAACTCAAGCAATTCAGACTGGTCACAGCTAGCAGATGTCCCAAACTGCAAAGCAGGCTTGTCCGCTTATAGTGGTCAGTTTACTACATTGTCCTGTCATTTCCTAAGCATTTGGTTGTTGAAAATATTTTATGTTCTTGAACATGGTTTGACAAATAACTGTGTTGTTACAGTTGTGATTTTTCCTTCACTATCCTTCATAATTTCTTCTTTCATCTGCTTCTATGATAACTATTCTCAGTACCCATATATATCAACTGCTGATATAATATTATGTAAAATGTTTACATCCCATTACAATAATGCTATATTATTATATACAATTCGCTATTGAGCTTCTCAATAAGCAATTTCTTCTTTGGCAATCTTTTTAAGGAACAGAGAAGGCGGCTTGGTATTACTCCCTGTTTTTTGTACAAAAATGATAGGTTTCTCAAGCATGTAGCAAATATTTATAGGCGATCAGTTGACGACCAGTAGCACTAAATTTTCAAATCTGACTAGGCTCTTCCTATCACAAATCCTGTCATCCTGTTTTTTATTTTTTTCCCTAACTGATACTCCCTCCCCCCTCCCACCCACCCACACCAAAATCCTCTCATCCTCTTGGGTAAGAACACCTAAAGACTAGAATCCATTCTTACCAAATATCTACTAATATTACCAAAAAAACCTGATAAAGCAATTGAAGTATAATAATTGTGTTAAGCTAAAATCTTTAGATTGTTGGAACCAGCCTTATTAAGGTCATCATCATCAACTGGAGTTTTAGTAACCTGGCATAATGTGAGATATAAGGTCCATAATTCGTACATTTTTCTCAATAGAGCGATGACAGGATATATTTGCAGAAGTTTTCTAAAGTTGAGTTAGTGCCAATTTTTTTTAAACCTAATGACGACTCAAATGAAAAATTACTTTGACCTTATTCAGTCTTTCTTATGAAAATAAATAAATAATTATAACCTTATTCAATTATGATCTTCTTTCTTATGTATAAAAACGAACATTCGCTAATATGGAAGTCATTCAACAATATTTTTAAACACCTTGTTCTCCAATGGACACCCGATCAGGAGAGATACTGGCTTATTACCATGGTCAAAGCATCTATGTGACCATTGTTCCAAGTACTGGAGGTATCAAAGTATATGCTTAATGGGACAAGATATGCAACAACCAGTAGTAATAAGACAAAGTGGTTTTTCCCATACAAGGTCATCGCGATTACACATGAAGAAATTACAAAACACGTGTCATCTGGAAGCCAAAATGTGGTTGAGACATACCATAATAGATATTTAAACACCGTTTAGATGAGGAGTTCTCAGGTGATCCAATTTATCCAGAATACTCATGTGAATTTTAAGAGTTGTCCCCTACAATGAGCATAAAAAATATATCTTCAATATAACTCGCAACTTTAGTGGCAAATCTACATGAGGAAATATCCAACAAAATTCCAAATATCCAAATAGACCATTAACACATACTCTCTTTGAGGAAGCATTAATATGAATCATTCACAATACGAGCTATTTAATAAACTGAAAATTAAGCACTAAAAATACAATATTTTGAATTTTATTTGCTTAAGCTTAATGGTGCTAATTGTAAATTGAGGACCTCTTAAATATTTGTTTGAATTTGAAGTGTTCAGTACTCGGTGATAAGTGAACTCTCCCTCACTTAAAAATTTGATCCATTCTAAGTGACTCTTAAGTCTCTTATTCATTTAAGTGATCTCTAAATTGCTATATCAAGCACATTTAAATGGATAATCACTTAATCAATAATTAATTGAGCTATCAAACAACATCTAAGACTGACTTGTGTTGAGGTTCCAACTAGGAACTAGAACAAGTTTCTTTGATACAAGTCAAATAGATCAAGATGCTCTTTACATGGACGAATTGTCAAAAACATCCAATGTAAGTTTGAATCCAACAAGATTGTGAAAATCAACATGTAACATTTCTAAATGCACTTACTAGAAAATAATTTCTTAAAAATTAGAGTCCACGAGAAATTACGGGCTTGCTTGGTTCAGTTTTCTGAGGATAAGAGAACTAGAAATTTTCAGTTTTCTGAGGATAAGAGAACTAGAAAACAGAAAGCTGTATGATATGCACTGAGGAAAAAAAAAAAAAAACTGTTTGAAAATGCATTTGGTTGATAGTTTTGTCAATAACAGTCCTAAGAAAACTGTGTTAGAAAAGGTCTTATTTTAGAATACTGTCATTTGTAGTTCTCTTAAAACTATTTATCTAATTTTAAGAGTTCTTGGAAGCTGCTTTCTAAGAACTAAACCAAGCAGGCCCAACTATTCCAACATAAATGACAGCTTGCACCTATTGATAGTGCTCAAAGAACTTAATATCCCAAATAACTGCTCAAACAAAAATATTACTAAATGTAGTTGAAATGACTATTTTTTTTAATAAGTAAAGCTAAGGACTAATAATTGTAGTTGAAATAACTATTTAATCTTAAGTTTCAGTTAAATGATTTTTTTTAAAAAAAAAAAACCCTTGAAAGATTAAGGAGCTACTTATGCGCTTTTCTTGATTAAGCATAACTTGAACATATATAAATGCATTTTAATTTGTGATGTATCATCTTCTCTTGAATTTTTTTCCCTATTATACTTATAAAAAACAATAGTCTTAGCGATGTGCTGGAGTTCAAATTTTAACTTCAAACTTCTGTTCCTCAGGCATTGAGATAGTTAATTTGATGGCTGTCACCCACCCCATTGCACGTTTTCATGCTTTATCGGGATTTTTTGCTGTTTACAATTTGTTAAATGTGAGCCCAAGAGCAAATTTGACAAAGATTTGGGAGAAAGGCCATCAGTTATGTACAAGATCATGGGTTGACTCGAGCAGCATTCCTGGGAATAAAAATTATACTGGACAGTATTGCTTCAAGGTATCCTATTTGGCATCACTCATTGAGGATGCTCTCTGTCTTAGTGATAAAGAGATAATTTTTGGCCCAGGAGATGTTTCTTGGACGTTAGGAGCTGCACTGGTCGAAGGGGAATTTTTATGGCTAAGTTCTGCTGAAGCTCAAACTAACATTTTAACTTTAAAGAATGCAATATCGTCTCCCATTTTCATATTTATTTTACTTCTAGGCCTACTATTAATTGTTTATCACTGTCAAGTGAGGCTGCCTATGCCAGGGAAGAAGGTTGCTGCTGATGGGGTGTCTTTGCCATGTTATATTTTTCCCAAAGTATCGCCCTAACTAATTTCTGGCTGCAGCTGCGTTAATGTAACAAGTTCCTTGTTCATTCAGTACAATTATAATTCATTTGTTCTTTTACATTGTGAGTGCTAAAAGATTATATGGAATGGTTGCTGAATGTTCTTTTTTTTGGTTGGTAAATATGGTTGCTGAATGTTGCTGAGAAGTGGTCTTAGTATAAATATATATATATATATATATATATAAATATATTTCTAATGGATAGAATTACAACTTTTCATGTAGGTTTTTAGGTTTGACATTGCTGGTTGTTTCATTATCATCATCATTGTCACCATCTTATCCTTGCCTTTATCTTATATGAATAGGGTTGGCCACATGAATTCTCATTTTTTATTCTTTACTATTACAAGCCATTTTCCCTATTATATTTAATTTTTAAGGTCATTTCTTATTACTTTATCTCACGTTAGTTTTGGTTAATGTCTCTAACTTCTATACAAGCTAATCTTCCTTTTTTTTACTAGTCCATTTACAGGGTTATGTTATATATTCCATGCCGCTTAAGCCTTCTTTCTCTATTCTATCACTGATTTTGACCTTGGTGTGAGAGGTTAATTGCTGTACAAGAAGGCTACATGTTTGACTTAGAATCCACAATATTTACTTAGAAATGATCATACCGAAATAGACAAAATTTCTATTAGCTTCTGACAAACAGTAGGAATGTTTTACATGATTATGCCATTCAATGCAAAGTCATTCACATTCATTCAGACTTCATTTACAATCCCAGTGAACTGGAACTGAGAATTGTACTATGCATTTGAATAAGCATATTTGCTTTTGAAAGTGGTAGAGTTTAAAGACCTGCTCAAGCTGACAACCAGTTGTTCTGCTTCTTCGACAATGTTGCTATACCTTGCAAATCCTGAGAACTTTCTGACTGCAATACAATTACTGGCACCTGAATTAGGTTTCAGGTTCAGTCTAGGGAGAGGAAGCCGTGGGGTGGTTTGGAACTTCCCAGGCATATACGTGGCACGAAGTAGACTGACAAGTGGGGGAAAACAACTCGTGGCACAATGCTTGTCAAAAGTATTGAGATCCATGGGAAGTTCAAATTGGGACCTTAGATATAGTGGAATAATTTGTGAGACGAACAAGCAAACTTCTAATGAAGTGAACAAAAGAATATAATTAACACGAACATTGATTTTATGTATCAGTTAAATCAAAGTATTTCCCATGTTATAAAATTTCAAAGTTCTAAAGAAAGCATTTCTGGAACAGAGAAAAGGTGAGCGCGTTCATGCGCATACATATAAGCGATAGAGCTATTGAATTAGTTCCTTTAGATAAACTCAAGTGTGTGTGCATTCACAAACATGAGGAGAGTAATTAATATCACAGAATCTCCAAAAACAGGCTTGCTTTAGGATGGAGACCAGCATCTTTGAGAGTCATTCCCATCTGATCAGCACCATATACTTTTCTTGGGAAACTTGATATCAATCTATAGTTTCCGACTCCAGGCAAGCCTAGTGAATCAATGTATCTGAAAACTGCCTGGATCTTGTCTGTGCACAAGAAACTTTGCTCCCTTCTTTCCCCATTCGGAAACCGTATCAATATCTGTACAATCATCGACCATTTTGATCATTATAACCATTTATTGGCACTTGTAATTGTCACACATTAAGCCAGAACGAAATTTGGTGACTTAGGCATACCTGGGTGACTTGAGCAGCATCCTTTCCTCTGCCTGCAACATCTATAGCTTGAGTTTCTCTAGTAGTACTGATAGTTTCTTTCACTTTACTAGTCTGATTTCTTGTGGGATTTTGTTTAAGTTTCTCATAATTTGCTTTATTTGAAGCTTGTACTTGTTTCTGAGCTCTTTCTTCTTCTGAGTGTAAGTTTTTGAGTCTTTCTTTTTCCTGGAATAAACAAATTACCTGGTTCATTGTCTATTTGTTGATTACAAGTTGGAGTTAAACCATGACATATCATATAAACATGCACCTTATCTATCTGGAGAGCTGCAACATAAGCTGCATCTTGTTCTTCCCTCAACCGCCGATCTTCTCTTCTCTTTTCTTCCTCCTTGACCCTTGAACTGCCGAACGCCAATCCTTGCTCCTCCATTGTCCTTTGTAGTATCTCCAGCAATTCAGCTGGGGAAACTGGCCCTTCCATCTATATACAAGATGGACCAAGGAATACAAAGTAACTTGAATATCAAAGCAATTGTTCCACTTTATTGCATCTCATATACTAAAGTATATTTTTTATTTGATCTTTTTTTATAGAGGAATTATATTTGAATTATTATTCCTTGACAACTCAAATCCATACGTACTATGCAGAGAAAAACAAGAAGAGTTTTACTAGAAGATAACAGAGTTATATTTGGAAATCAGTATTATAGAATATACAATTTATGTTATTTTTATCATTGTCAATGTTGTTTTAGCGATTTTGTTTTAATTATACATGTATATAGATGAAATAACGGTCATGTGCTATAAAGAAAGTGGGAGAATAGCAGATTTATTATCCAGTTCCAAATTTACCTGTTGCAGAATTGCCATATTGTCACCAGAAGCAGGAGCCACTACTGCACAGAATGGGAAGCTGGCAGGCTGCAATGTCATGGCCATCTGCGAGCCCTCTCCTCTATTCGCAAGTGCAGCCCAGCAGACAAAATTTGCATCAAGAAACTGTACTACCAGCTCTGAACACAAGGTCTCCTTACAGAAAGGAGGTGTGAAGGGGTGTTCTGGTGAGTGGAGGTACATGAACATGAACTTGTGCTCATCTTGTGCTATCTTTAGAGCTTCCATGAACCGGCACGCGTAGAAGCAAGGATGCATGGTTCCGTACTGCTGCTCGAAACTGGCTAGAAAAGCCCGCTCTTCTTGCACAATTACAGGTTCTTGTGGATGTTGAAATGGAAAAATAGATGGCAGGTATTGGTTTCTTCTTCCTCCTATACCCATGAGGTCTATTCCATGACCCATTGCTCTTGAAAAGCCCCGTATTATGTTCTGAGGGATGCTCACCATTCGACGAACAATCCCATTATGGGAGGCCTCCCCTGTTGCTCTTGTGCGTCCCCTCATCATCAATGACATTGTTCTCTCTGTCTTCAGGATTGAATTGGTATGTGTTGGCAGAGATTTCCTGGGATGAAACCAGGTTCTAGGGCTGATAGAACAAGGTTGGTGCAATCCTTAATAGTAAATACTAAGCAATTGCAAGAAGAGATTTGTTGTTGTCAATTATCGAATGTCTTGATCAACTTCCTATTGCTTCCTTTTCTTTTTCTCTACATAGTTGAAAGATGATTCCTTGCTTTGAAAATTCTTGGACAGTTTATCAGTGGGGATGGAATGATAATATTCCTTAGGAAAAGAGATGGGGGATATAGAATCAAATTCCTCTTCTTGATGTTTTTTATTTTTTTTATTTTAATCTTGGCAAAGGAGGGTCAGGGTCGGCCCCCAGGAGACCTAAAATTTTGAGACGTCCTAGTAATACAAAATTTTGAACCCTAGGAATACAAAATTTTGGACCCAAATTGGAGGCCCTTGGTGATCCGGGGGTCTCCTAGGCCTCGGGCCGGCCTTGAGGAGCGGGAGGGAAACTCAAACACAGACATATCCGTTCGGGATGAGCTGGGCATTCTACCAACTATTCTCGATGATTTACTCAAGAATGCTCATTGCGGGCTAATCAAGCTACTTCCTCCTGATGCTGTTTTCTACCGTGGACTAATTATTAGATATGCAAAATATATAATTGTTTTAGTGGTCTTATAATTGTGGTATTCAAGGGTGGAATAGTTAATTGACAGTTTGGAGTTGGAAGAAAGAATTGACAATTTGGCATTGAAGCATCAACATAGGGTTTGGGTTGTCCCGAACCCAATCCAAGATTGGACAAAGGTGTTGGAGACTAGTTGTTGGGTTTGAACAAAGTAATTGGACAAAATATCAACTCGAACTCAATCTATATTGGGCTTGGACAATTAGAGCCCAAACTGAACTCAAATTTTTAAAATTTTTAGATAATCAAAGAACAAATACACGAGTGTTGTTAAAGTCCATATAAAACAAAATACGCAATTATATCCTTTTTGCAAATAGCTGGAACTCATTTCATAGTTTCTTACACTCGGCCCTTTTATAAAGCAAACAGTTTTTCCAGCTTTTATATTCTATAAAGATAGTGAAAAAAGGTGACACATTTTATATAATATAATAAAGATAATATCATTTGGTTTCAACACATTTATAAAACAGTTTTTCCAGCTTTTATTTTTTATAAAGATAGTGAAAAAGGTGACACATTTTATATATAACATAATAAAGAGAATACATTTGGTTTCAACATCCATAACAGATGATCCATCACCATCTGCGGAAAAGAAAAACATTCTTGAAGGACCGTAAAAG
>JAOTQH010000011.1:2537408-2550850 GCA_025631255.1 Cornus kousa | reverse complement strand
GTTATATTACATATATTTTGTTCGGTTATACACCGCCTTATCCAATTGTATATATATATATATATATATATATATATATATTGAAACTAGATTGAAATTGGGTTTTAACACGTTTTCGTGTAAACATAAATAATAAAAACATCAATGGCGGCTTTTTAGCTTTAGTGATACTTCTTTACTTCTCAAAATATATTTCTTGTAAATATATGTGGTTGTAAATATATTTCTTGTCAACTAAAAAAAATGTATAATAAAAATAGTGTAATGAACTTTCGGTCTTGCATATAAATAAATAAATAATTTAGTGACATCATTTTATGGAAGTAGTGACATATTGATAAATTTTAAGTTGTTTGCTATTGAAAAAAAAAACATAGCAGATATTTTTCAATAAATTAATGAATAAAGCAAGAAAGGTGTAGTTAAAAAAATTTATTTGATTTAATACGAACCCCTCCTACTCCGCTCCCATCCTAGACCCTTTTTACGAGCCAAATAGAGATAACTTTTCTAGCCTCTATCTTTACTTTTCCGAAGTTTGTAGAAGAAAATTAATTATCAGCAAATATGACGCTTAATCCACCTTGGTTACATATTGTAATCAACACATATTGGAGCAAGTCTATCTGAGATTGAACATCATATCTAAGAACTGTCCAACCCCATTTCAAAAGTTCACACGTTTTTCCATAAAAAATTGAACTGAATTAAAATATTATTAGCAGAAGGGAATAGTAAGAGAACAAGGAGAGAACACCCTCAAAGGACAAAACATGTTCGGACAATATGTCACTGATTACGAACAATTGTCTTGACATGTCAACTGCACAATCAGTATATGGTTTTAATCACATAAAAGTTCAAAAACCCTAGAGATGCATTTCCAAAAGAGTAACCCATCACATGAGTACTTGCACTGTGGGTGATTACGGATCGGATAAGTTCGGTTTGGGGTAAAGTTCAATTCGAATCGGTCCTCACGGATTGGAGAAATTTAAAACCGAACCGATCCGTGGGACCTTTACTCCAAACCAAACCGATCCATTATTTTCGGTTTGGACAAATTGGGCTTTTCAAATAACCCAATATAATTAGACTTTATGGCCCATTAAAGTCTCAAATTAATAATTAAAAACTAGTAATTATAATTAGAAAAATAAAATAGATTTATAAATCATATACCAGGTAACATGCTAATAGTAATAGCAATAAAATTTGTAAATCATATGCCAAATACCAGCAATAGATTTGTAAATTATATACTTAATAATAGGCAATATAAATCATCCAAATAGAATAATAAATAAAGAAATAGAAATACAGTAAGTATATTCAATGTTGTATATTGTAAATATATAGTTTTATATATATAATATATTAATATATTATTTAGACAACGGTTCGGATCGATTTTTTCAGGACTCAATCCGTTAACTGAACCGCGAATAGCGAATTGCTATTTTTCTAGACCATCACCGAACTATGAAATTTGAAAACCAAACCACACGAATCGGATTGGTTCGGACTGGATTGACGGATTATTTGCTCACCCCTAACTTGCACGGCCAACTCACACCATTAAGGGCACTGCACAAACTCGTACCATTAGCCATTGGTTCAATAATGTAACCCTCACCTACACCTATCATAACTTCTTCCAGCAAACAATTCCATCAGAATCTGATCCATTCGGCAAGGGAGGGAAATAGACTTTCACACAGGTATAGAGTCAGCCCAGGTCTCAATTTCCCCCATACAAACTACTCCTCGTGGAAGCCATCTTATCTAAAAGACGACGAGGCCACACACACATATATGTATACATACATCAGCCACTCCCTCTCCCCTCCCCCGCTACTTGAAAGGAAAGGGGTTGATTTGTATCTGAGAAATCACAATAGGAGGGAGTATACATAGAAATAGAAGATCCATCACTTTACAATAGACCCCAAAGAAAGACATGCTATGAGAAACCTTTTGCAAAAACATGAATGCCTCGAATACATTAACAAGTTCTTGTTACTGCACTTGAAAGATGAGCAACATCTTGGTAAAAATTGAATATAGGAAACAAGTTCCAATTATGGCATGGACTGTTTTACAAACTAGTCTAAGTTCGTTTTATCTAAAACTAATGTCTAAAACAGCAATAAACAAGATTGAAACTACCAAGGCCTCTTTCCACCACCAAGAGGAATAGTGTTAGATCCTGAAATCAAAGATCTGTTGCCAAAGCCGCCTCGTCCTCTAGAGCGGAAGTTGCCACCAGAAGCTGACAGAAAAAGAGGGAGACTGAGTGAGCAGCCCATTATACATATATATATGTGTGTGTGTGTGTGTGTGTATGTATTTTTAATTTAATAAAACTAGCATCAGTTACCTCCTAGACCAGAGCCACCTGAACGAGCCAAGCCAGCCAATGGAGGAGGAACAATTTGCCCTGCTTCCTGCAGGATCTTAATGAGCTCTCTAGCGTACTTAACATTTGCATGGGTGAAAAAGGTAAAGGCCATTCCCTTAGCCCCAGCACGTCCAGTTCGGCCAATCCTATGGACATAATCTTCAAGACTTGATGGAAAATCATAGTTGATAACACATTTTATGTCCTTCACATCTACAATCAATAATGTAGAAGTTAAATCAAGGAAGGAAAATGTTATAATAATCCTATGAAATTTTCATCCAAAATGTAGTGGCATTTTTTAAACTGTAAGATACATTAATGGCAAATTGCATTTTTTTTACCCCTTTGAATGGCCCTTGTATTAAAATAGGCGGAACGAATAATGCCACACATCCTACCTTTAAAAAGAAAATATGTACAAACATTCTATTCGTATGGCATTACTTTAAATTAAACAATAAATATGCAAAATTGCAAAACGCAAATGCAACCTTATCCCTGCATCCCGAAGATCAAATATAAGATAACACATTCATCACATAAATGTGCCCACCTTAATTTTGCAGGGATAAGGAGCAGCTCCACCACACCACCACAAATATCAATCAGTGGAAAAGCTTTGCATGAGTCAACCAGGCTGTCACGACAACCAGCTCCATAACCGTGGATGGGCAGCGATAACTTCAACCATGTTACTTAGACACACAGTAGGGAGCCATACCATTCTGGCAACTTTAGTGGAGATTATGATCCTATTAAAGCTAGCTTTCTATATCTCTATTTCCCCATGAGTAACAAAAAGAATAGAAAGAAAGGACTTCCATGAACTATAATACTGCCTTGCATAGTATAATGTCACATCCTGCGAAAACTAAAAACTAGTGTCCCAGGTACATCACCGAAACAATGCTCCGTGTCCATGTAACATAAGCTATTAGAATTAGGCAGCACCAAACAGAGGTATCTTACGGGACATTTTAAGTTAATGCAAGAAACAAAAAATTGCCTCTCAATCCAATTTGTAATTCCTTAGGTGAAGCATAATCGGTCCTACTCGTGGGTGAAACAACATTCAGTTAACAGCCTCTAAACACGATGGCGGCCTTCGCACCCAAACCACAAATTATATTCTCAGGGAAGTGGACAGCAGCTGGCTGACTCGACCATCTCAGAATTTCAAGACCTACATGTAAGAGACTTAAAAATGCCTATAGTCCTAACACACAGTGATCCTACCAAGACCACGTGCAGCCACATCAGTGGCAGTCATTATAGGACTTCTGCCACTTTTGAACTCAGCCAGGACCCAATCCCTTTCGGACTGGTTTTTATCACCATGGATGGATAAAGCTGGCCACCCATCCATTCTCAGTTGTCTTGTCACTTGGTCGCATCCTTTTTTTGTCTCCATAAATACTAGAATTCGGCTTCCATCCATCATTTCTTTGAGCAGTCTGATCAGCCTGCAGGAAGAAACACATTTAAGACATCCAACATTAAAAGCAAAAAGTGTAAACATTTCCCTGTTACCAGTCACAAGTCACACCTGTTGTACTTCTCCAACTCTGTCACAACTTCAACAACTTGGTTTATAGATTGATTCGCTTTCAAATCTACGGACCCAATGATTACCTAAAGAAAGCAAAATATTTTATAGGCCACTGAATAAGCATCAACAAATTTAAAATTCCAATGTGCACTAATGCACATTCAAATACACAAGTATCATATGGATAAGGAAAAAGCTGAAGCAGAACCTTGTAAGGATTGCGTAGAAACTGCCTTGCTAGAGTTTCCACCTCCCTTGGCCATGTGGCACTCCAATACAACGTCTGTCTATCTGGTCGGATCTGTAAGCAACAAAGTCCCTTCCTAATTTAGATATCTTCTTCTTCTTTTTTTGTAAGTCAAATTTAGCAAAGTTCAACATGACAAACCAAAGTAAATTAGGTTACCAACACAAACAAAAATTTCATGTTTGAGAGCTATACTAACAGTTGCATTAGTATTTCATGTTTGAGAGCTATAACGGACTAACATGAGCAGGAAGAGATCAGTAAAAATCAAATACTAACAGTTGCATTAGTATAAATTCCATTAAACACAAAATTGAGACCACACAATAATCTCAATTCAAGTTTTCAGCTGAATATTAATAAAAAATCTATTCTAACTAATGGTGATAAGAACCCAAACATGCTGTCACATAATGGCTAATGACTATCATGCACTTAAAGAGCCACTTTCTAGTACCACGATGCCAAGGAGGATTAGACCTCACCAAAAGAATAGACCATTGCAAAGTTGCTGGTTATAAGATTATCTGACATTTATTTGCATTCCTGGAACCTTAACTCAGAAGTTCTATTGTTTTCAGTGATAATCACAGAGATGTCAGAGACCCTACCAGAGTTGCATTCCAATATAAAATTATTCATCTTGTCAACAGTCAACCAACTCTTTCTTAATATTATCAAATTGCACCAAAATATTAAGAATTTGAAGCAAATAAGCTGTGTTACCTGGACTTGCCACTGGAGGCTAAAGTGTCCGTGTCGACACGACACGACACGACACGACATGGACACTGGATTTGAGTCAGATCCTTCATCCTTGCATCGGACACGGCCAATGACGAAAATACAAAAAAATTGTGTGGGTTGATTGTGAAGGATTAGAAAATTTTCCCATGTTTTATCTGTTAAACAGGCTTCCATTAACGAGATCAGAAAGCTCAGTGCTTCAATAATGGAAGCCTGGTGCGTCTTTTGAAAGGTTGAAGGTGACTGTATGTGAATGCGCTGAGTTGTGCCGGCCGAATAAAGCCACCTATTTATTTGATATGAAGACATGGAGATTTGGGCCTTTTAACAGAGTTATAATTAACCAAAATTACCATCTACAGCTGTAAACCTGCATAATGGTTTACAGGTGTGCAGTCTTTACTACTACTACCTACTACTATATATATATATATTACAACGATTCTATAAGAATTTTGAGACGCAAACCAGAAAAGGTAAATAAATAATAATTTATATATCCAAAGAAGTAGAGATGGTGCAGTACAGCTGTAGAGGTAAATAAATACAATCACGAAAAAACATAAGTTACTATATAGAATTATATCACTCTTTCATTTTCTATTATATTTATTTTACTTTTATTAAAAAGACTCAGGTCTTATCCTCTAATACATAAAAAGGATACACTTTTCTTTTTCTACCAAGTGTCTGTGTCCAAGTTTTGGACACTTTTTAGCCGTGTCCCCGTACCCCATAACTTGAAGGATGAACGGATCCGACTTCTAGACTCGCACCCGTGTCTGAGTCCGGGTAACATTGCAAATAAGTATAATACTTCAAGGAGTGTGGGAAGAGTTATTAATCATTTCTTCTGAGTGCTATAAGTTCAGTAACAAAAAACCAATGAAGGCAGCAGTTGAAGGGCACAGATGATTAAGCGTCTCTCGTGACAAAGTCAAAAAAGAAAAAGAAGTTCCACAACTTATATAAAATCACTTATTAAAAATAGTGTCCAAATTCAACTCTTTTCCACAGTTCCATTGTCATTCTAGCTGACAGAAAATCTTTACTTCAGAGAATCAAAAAAAATAGTGTCCTAATTCAACTCTTTATGCACCATAATTTTCCAATAGGCCATAAATTTCTAGTAAAATAAATGGTTTCCAATGCACAATAAACTTTTCTCAATCAAGTAATGTTTTCCTTCCAAAATAACCTCCGGGGGAGGTAGACCTAACCATTGGAAAAATTCTGCACAAACTGCACTCATCTTCAGCTGCAACCTCATGCTTGTTAGCCCAAGCTTATATCATTGCACATAGCAGCAGCCCCTAGAATTTTTCTTCATCCAAGACCAAAAATAGAATTGGTGAAGAATATAGGTGCATGTGCGTCAGGCTACCATTGATTGCAACATGGTGCTGCACCGAGCTGAGAGTTCATACCAGTGACTATATTGTTAGTTTGTTACTCAATTCACTAATACAGTTCGGAGTTACTAGTTTAATCTATTTCAACCATTTATATAGTATAAAATCACAGTATGGAGCTTGTGAGAACATAAATATCAGTGTTCTTTTTCACTTTTCAGGTACGAGACTCGACACATTTGGGGAGTCGCACTGATTCCTGCTTTTCAATTTTTTGGCACATTTGTGACAGTACTTATGGATAAAAATAGAATCATCTTCCAAGAAGATACTAGGGGAGTCAAATCAACTTCAGTAAATCTATACCAATACATAATAATGCCTTCCAACAATACAGCGATAATCATTGATTTGTTATCCACTTTAAAGAGGGTTTTTTATTTATTTATTTTTAATTTTGGGAGAGTCTCCTTGAAATGTAAATATTATCTTCTACGATTTGATATACTTGTTATAAAATTTAATTCAAGGGACACCACCTTAATTGGATTTTAGTTCATTAACAAAAAATCCTCTATTGTTAAATGGTGAACCCCATACTCTGTATTGTTGTACTGCATTGATGCATTATCAACACCAACTTTCCTAGTCTTCTCACATCTAAATCTTGACATCTCTAAACATGAACTACATACCAAAAAGACCACTCCCCAACAGGACTGCAAACCCCATTCTTAGCTATAGATATTTGTAGAATCTGCAACATACACATGATCACTTCCAATTACCTCCCTCAATCCCAAAACAAATTTCTTTGGAAAAGCTCAAATTTTAAAGTAAGACAAGTAAGAAAGCCTATACATTCTACAATCCCTGCTACTCATCATGAACGTCAGCTGAAAATCCTGAATAAAAAGACCATATTCTTACAGAAACAAAATGAAATTGCACTTAACATCATAATGCTCCACTCAAAATCAAGTAACTCATAATGCCCCCCCACCTCTATTGCCTGAGGCCAGCCTTAACAACATCCCAGAAATTTCAACAAAAAGCTATAATAGTTCCATCAGAGATTAAAGCACCACTACCATTGCCACATGAATCTTCCTCCAAAAGAGGTGGCAAACCCCCTCGCAATGATCTAACTGAAAGATCTAATTATGCTGATATTGGGCTTGGCTTCTAACTCAAGATTCTTCAACAAAATGATTATAAGAGTTAATTATTGTTTCCTCCACTTCTCATTGTTGATCTTCACCTGATCCACCTCGAACTTGCCAATAATTTGTTCGTCCATACTTCTGCCATAAACAGAACATATTAGTTCATACTGGTCTGTTTAATTTCTGCCACCTCCCAACACCCTTTAAGTCACAACTCTCTAGTGGCCAAACCAACCCCATTCGATTCTCCACCTCCACTAAAACCTTTCCTTTTCTCAACCCAAAATCATCTATTGTCTATTACCTACACCTCTTCCCTTGGTACTTTTAACTTCTTTATGAAACAACAATTGGAGATTCTGCATGGTAGAGTTTCTTCACCACCCTCCCTTTCCAACAAAAGGGTAAGCTGATCTAGCAACTCTTATAAGTGAAATTTAGGTATAGTGGTTTTAGGACACCATTCAATATGAAAACGCAGCCTCCCAAAGGGTAAACTGATCTAGGGAATGGATGAACCTTTTTCAGTAGGAATCATATTGCCATATCCAGTTGCATGTAAGCCAGTTTAAGAAGAAAGAGCTATAAAAAGAACTTAATTAAGGGTTGAATGGATTTCTCATATCCAGTTGCATGTAAGCACAAATGTGAATTTACGATTGAGCGACGGTCATTTGCTCTGAATTCAACTTAAAGACCAGTTGAATGGTTCTATGTACAAAACTGACCAGATAAAACAAGAAATCACAACCCCAAAAAAAAAAGAAAAAACCCTAGAAACCTCGAAATTGTATATAACAACTAGTAATTAAGCTGAATAAGTTACTGGAGGATGTAAATAGAATTCCTTCCAAGCATGTTAACTCAACATCTTAGAAAGCTACAACATATAAGTCAGAAATATTGGGTTCTTCCTTTCAAGCATGTTAACAGAACACCTTAGAAAGCTACAACATATAAATCAATTTTAAAGTTGTCAGAACTTAGAAGGCCTGCAATCTCCAAAATAAAATATAAAAAAAATCACCTGGGAAATAATTTTCCGGATTTGAGGCTCAAATCCCATGTCCAACATTCGATCAGCTTCGTCCAACACAAGGTAAGTAACTCTTTTCAAGTTAGTGTGTTGAGCTTCCAACATATCTATCAGTCGTCCAGGTGTAGCAATGATAATTTCAACACCTGAAATAAAACAACAGTTAAACGCAAGTAGTTCCCTCCACTTATCCCAGTCTGTAATCTGCATAGGTCAACAAACAGCCGAATAATTCCCCAAAGGAGGACTATAAGTACCTTTCCTAAGATCACGTATTTGTGGTCCTTTTGGGACACCACCATAAACGCAAGTAGTTCTAATTTTCGCACGCAATCCGAATTTCAAAGCTTCTTCTTGAATCTGAACAGCCAGTTCTCTAGTGGGTGCCAATATTAGTACAATGGGACCTTCACCTTGTGCTGATAAATGGAAAATTATATTAAATGACTGAACAGCAAAATGTGGCAAGCAAGCTAAGGAAATTGAAACCAAAACTAACCCAATGGAGGCTGTGCACTGACATGAACCAACGCGGGCAGCAGATACGCCAAAGTCTTACCAGAGCCAGTCTCAGCAATTCCAATTAAATCTCTGCCCTTTAAAGCCATTGGCCATCCTTGAGCCTGAATTGGTGTTGGCTCGACAAAACCCAATTTATAGATAACCTCAAGGCAGTAATCTATTAAAGCACACGATACCAATAAGCCAATTAATCTAAGCAAAATAAAAAAAAAAAAAATATATATATATATATATATATACTTGAATTTGTCGACTAATTAGGCCATTCGAAGAAATACCAGGAAAGTTAGTCTCTTGAAACTGCCGAATTGGCTTCGGGATATCATGCCCTTCAACAGTGATCTCACGCTTTGCACGGTATATCATAGCGTCGTGTTCAGTCATCGCCCTAACGGAAGGAGTCTCAATGTAGAAGTTCTTCTCAAAGGGAACTAAGTTCCCAAAATCTTGCTTTGGTAGAGCAATATTGTCCAAGTCCCCTCTTGACCCTCCACCGTGTCTACCTCCTCTTCCACCACGGCCTCCATCGAAACCCCTTCCGCCAGCACGCCCACCACCAAAACCCCTACCACCGCCTCGGCCAGCATCAGAACCCCTACCACCTGCCATGCCCCCATCAAAATTCCTGCCACCACTTCGACCTCCACCAGAACTCCTGCCCACACCACCACCTCTACCTCCGCCATAACCGCCCCTTCCAGTACCACCGCCACCTCGCCCGGCTTCACGACCCCTTCCATCACCACCAACGCCACCTCTCCGATCCCCAACACCGCTATTGACCGTTCTACCACCAAGATCTACAACACCACCACCACTTCCTCTTCCAGCACTAAATCCTCTTCCTCCAACACCAACGCTTCGACCAATATCGACGCCTGGTTGAAAAGGCGGGTACCCATTAAAACTACCCGCACCGGGAACGCTTCCGGACCCTCTATCAGACACCGGTGGGCCTCCAAAGTGAAGCGGCCCGCCTCGGCCATAGTTCGGGGCAGCGCTACCTATTCCACCGCCCATCACGGGCGGAACCACCACAGACGGTGGTGGACCCATTAGGTCACTGCAGTACACAAAAATAATGAACAACACACGCTAATATACACATATATACATAGATGCAATAAGACAATATATATAGATCTGAATCAGATCGGGTGTTAGAATGAGTTTGCCATACCTTCGACGCTCTCGGTAGGAGTGAGGATCGGCATATCTGTGGTCGTAACGGTTCAACATGTCTGTCGTGGAGAAGAGACTGTGTGTGTGTGAGAGAGAAAATCGCTTCTCTCTTCTCCTCTTCTCTTCTCTTCGCTTTTCTGTGTTTTGGTTCTACACGAACAAAAATTCCTCAGCAGAAGGGTAATAGAGGCATTTAAATGTTTTCTGCGCGGCGAGTGAAAATATCTTAAGACACGTTTGCTTGAAGGAATAAAGGGAGAATGGAAAGTAGGAGGACTAAAGACGCAACTAAACCAAACTATCCATAAAGAGCATAACTTAACTAGTTTAAGGCTTGAATTGGGTTGGTTTGTTAAGCGAGTCGATTTTGTATTTGATTTTTAAACTCATCTAGTAAACGAGTTTGATCCCAAACAGTATTAGCTCGATTCGTCTAGGTTTGTGAACATAAATTTTTTTAAAACTCGTATGCCTTTTTTTTTTTTTTCCTAAATGAAATTTTTTTAATATAAATATGGACTATACAGTATATAGAGTCAAGGACACACCCTTAAATAAAATAAAAAAATTAGGAGATCATGTCCGCCTTCTAGAAGCTCGTATATTTTAAAGAATATATGTTTGAATAGGCTCATAAACATGTTCATATAAGCACATGAAAGTTTATGAACTATATATTAATATAGACTTTTGTAGGCTCACATAAATTAATGAACGAGTGAAAGTGGTATCAAACAAGATCTTAATATTTTTTGTTATTAAATGAGTCGAACACAAGTTTTTCAAAATAATGAGTCGAGCCCAAGCTTAACTATTCGAGCTCGTCGCATTCTTGAACCGAGCTTAAGCTGAGCTCACAAATGAATGAACCGAGCCTGAATAGACTCAGCCTCGGCTTGGTTTGGTTCATTTTGTAGCCTAATGACTAGAGATGGGAAAATGACCCATTTTATGAGATTTATATTACTGTGCTCTGTTCGGATGGTTTTCGTAATGTCTAAGTAAGGTTTGAGCATTTAATAGAGTCAAAAGCTGGGGCGTAATTAAGAAGATACTCGGTCCGATCAAATTTCATATCATTGCGCTCGGGCATTGCATCGATTTTTGATAAATTTTTCTTTTTGATAAATTTACAAATACTAAATATAAGTTTTGGTAAAAAAAGTTGAGTGTGATGGGCGTTGGGGGAGGAGGAGGGGAAGTGGTAGGGAGATTTAAACAAGGGGATTGATGAGTTATAAGGTTTTGCCAAGCGGTTTTGGGTAGGAATGAAGAAAGTTATCCTAAACAAAAAAGTGCTCTCCGTCTTAACTCGAGTTGTCAAAAATGATGGAATATGTTTCAATCAAAAGAAAACCGAAAAGATGGAAGGATTGTGTGTGACATGCAAGTCATCAAATTTGTCA
This sequence comes from Cornus kousa, assembly GCA_025631255.1. NCBI lineage: Eukaryota > Viridiplantae > Streptophyta > Magnoliopsida > Cornales > Cornaceae > Cornus > Cornus kousa. The sequence continues at coordinate 2,539,239 of JAOTQH010000011.1, read as the reverse complement.
CTTTGTTTCAGTGCGAAACTGAATTAACTATATATTATACAAGGGGCATTTTAGTAAACCTCCTTGCACATTCCTAATCAACCCATCCGTTGTGGTACGCGGATACCGCAGTAGTGCCCATTTTGCCCTTTCTCCCTAGGGTTTATCTCCATTATTGCTGCCTACTGGGCCTGTATGATATCTTTTAATTTTTTGACTTTGCCTTTGGGCTTATATGGCCAAGGCCCGCTCTGAAACCCATGTAATTCATTTATATTAATACAACTTGCTTTAAAAAAAAAACACAGAAGAAAAAGATATTTGGGCTTGGTGGGTATATTGAAACAAAAGAGAATCTATTTGATGGCCTTTAATTATAGGCTATATGGGCTTAATGGGTCTAACATATTGAAAGAAAAGATAAGCTATTTGATGGGCTACTTTTTAAAAGTGTTATTTTATTTATTTACTAACAAACATATTTAAAATTATAATTTTAAAATAAAAAACACTTTTAAGTGGTTCAACAACATTTTCAAACAGCCACTTATAAGACATGATTATTCTTCAGTAACTCTCACTGTAGAAACGCAAGAACATTTGCCTTGCCACTTCTAGTCTCCATACTGCACTTGCAATGAGAAAGCACTGTGCCCCTAATAAACTTTCCCCTTGTGATCAACTTGCTCTGTGATCAACTTGCTCTATTTATTTCGACGTAGAATAATTTACGACGACCAAGTATCAAAAAATATATATATTTTCTAAAAATTATTTTACATCCAAACAAATGGATATTATGAATATCTTTATAAGAGAAAATGAACTTATGGTTGGTTTAAATTTCTCATATTTTCATTCTGGATAAGGGTATTTGCAGAGTTTTTGGGGGCTTTTAGCTGATTCATGAATCATGAGGAACTTCTAGTAAGGATTGAGAGAAGATATCTATTTAAAATGGAGAGAGAAAAAATGGAAAACTTCTCTATAAGCACAACGAAAACAAGCAATTGTTAAAAAAAAAAAAAAAAAATTCTAGTATAGATGATATAAATCCATATACTTGGCTCCTGAAGCATAGTTTTATCTTTAATTCTCTTGAAGCTACAGAGCATTTAGCATACAAAGTCTTTATATCTTTTCCCTTGGATACATTCTTATTTTCATCTGTTAATACTTTTGTAATTTTGACTGAATAACATTGCTGATCATTGTGACATTTTGCTCCATTGCGCGCGCTTCTAACTGTTTCTTGCTTCTGCAAATTGTATGATCATTCCGAACTGAACCTTCTACATCTGCCATGGTATGCAAATCCAATACTAATTGAACTTTCCCGAAAAGCACATACAGTCGAAGAAATTCCTCTCAGATTGTTGAGTGATTTCTGTTAAGTGTTGTCGGTCCATAATCTTCTTGCCATCGTGTATTAGGCTAACCTCACAAAATTCCGGTGCATTCTTCTCGACATATTCTCCCTTCCTCAATCCCTTCTTGGACAGCCTAGCTAACAAGAAAACAGTGGAATGCTTAAATTGCATGCTCTGTAAAAATTCTTTTTTTTTTTTTTTTTTTTTTTTTTTTTTTTTTTTTTTTTTTTTTTTCAAAGGCAAATATTTAAGAGTTCGATTTCATATATTAGTATCTCGAAGACTTTAACTATTAATCTGGCTTACCTTGAAGAAAAAAAAAAAAAAAAAAAAAATTCATGCCAATAAAACATTATATACAATCTGCAAATATGTATCATATTGTGTATGTGGAAAAAATTGCCATTGATCTCATCCATCAGAGTGCTAACGGGAAGAATTACAATATTTACATTGACAAAATTGCCCTTGCATCTTCCATC
>JAOTQH010000011.1:2496058-2513045 GCA_025631255.1 Cornus kousa | reverse complement strand
GGTGAGCACAGCCTATTTCTTAGTGTGATGGTGGTGGTGTTGTGCCTCCTCCTCCTCCTCCTCCTTCTCCTTCTTCTTCTTCTTCTTTTTTTTTTTTTGCACTATCCAGATTTGCATTCATGTGGTGAAAGCTAGTTTCATTTAGAGTAATGAAATTTATAAGTGCTTATGAAGAGGGGACCAAACAATTAATTCACACCACACCTATTTGTGGTGTTTTCTGGTCACGGTACATAATCTCATGAAGGTCACTTTATTGTGGCTAATGGAAAAGAAAGTGATTGATTGTGATTTACATTTATCCACAAAGGTGAGTCCCTGTTTCTGGCACGTATTTGCTTCAGGTACTCTAATTCGAGGATAAAGTGGCCCCATCAAGGGCATTTTCTCCCAGCCTTCAACTCTCTAATTTGAAACTCTCCGGCACTTCCTTCCTCCCTCAAGTTTGCACCTCAAGAGTATAAATATTGTTGAGTTCGGTTCCTTTCTATAGTGTTTGTATGAGTTGAATGTAATTAAATCGTGTTTCAACACATTACATTTAAACTCGTTTGAGAGTCTGGCCCTCTGTTATACCATAGTATATTGTATACGCTGAATGCAATTAAATCGTGTTTCAATACATTATATTCAAACTCGATCGCTCCCCGCGCGCGTGCTGAAGTCTCATGAGTGCATATTTAGATTATCTACGGTAACATGTTCTCTGATGTAACGTGTCGTATGCGCTCAACCCAATCAAATCATGTTTGGACATATTAGTTAAAGCTGAAAGCAGTCGTATTGAATAGAGATTTTCAACAAAATTAAATCTAATTTCAATACAATTTAAACACAATTAAATCTAATTTCAACCCGATTTAATTATGTTGAGTGCACCTACCGCATGGTGCCGTGCCTATAAAGGATCCGACTCCACGAGTACACAAGCACAGCATATCCCCACACATTTTGCGTGGACAGTATGTGCATTATACATGAGAGAAAAACGATTAATCCTGCAGATTTGGAGTCCCCGCGCACACATATAAAAAGTAAAAAAGAAAAAACATGCATAGCCATCCTTAACAAAGAAGCACCAATTCACATACACATTCCAACGAATCCACTAAATTGAAATACACGATTGAGGTTATAACCTCAGCAGACATAATTCCAAAACAACCAGCCTATACACAAATTATGTACCCATGTTCAAGTATACACACCTTCGAATTTAAGATTCACATTAACTATATCAAGACATACAAAACATGTTGCACTTGCGTAAAAAATTCTTTAATTGGCAAAACTTGTGTTGCAGATATTCACAATCGTTCAGCAAGTATCTCAAATCAGCAAGCATAGTATAATCCACCTACTTCATCGCAAAGAATGTTGTACTGATTCCTCCATGAGCTATGATAATGCCTCTCTCTCTCGAGAGTAGAGTAATACCCCCGTTCCAAATCCAATGTTCTTCACAGTGATTAACCTGTCTTTGAAGACAGCTCCAGTGATGCAATTTCACCTACTGACTCCGGCTTCCCACCTTCCCAGCAGCCTGTAAATGTTTGAGCTTTCCGGAATATCTTCAAACCTTTTAGGGTGAATAAGTCAATTGGCGCAATCAAAGAACTACCCAAATTATTACCACAGCTTAGTTGTGAGACAGCAACATTACATATGTGTAAGGAGCCTGCGTCAATATAATTCCCAGAGGAGCATCATGCCTCACAGCATTCTATAGCCAGATCTCTTTAGGTTACAAACGTTAATAACTTTGCGATGAATTTCTGGAGGAAGTTCCTTCAAAAGATTTGATACAGCTAATTCATGCTTCCGTTTAAGTTCATCTAGCTCCCTATGCTGCTCAACCAACAGATGCTCTAGTTTCTCCATAATGATTCTGACATCATCTGAGTCGGTGTCCCTCAATATTTGATCTTTTCCTTCCAAGAGAGGAGGTCCACTGCTGGAACATGGATCAGAAATTCCATTATATTCATCCAATTGTGTATCAGCAGACACATAAGTTTCGAGCACATGATCATCCTGAGTTTGCTCGAGTGAAGCAGGATCATTTGAACTATCCCCATCTCTACAGGTAAAAGGTGATTCTTCATTGTCTTCAGTCCAGCTATCTAGAGGGGTCCCCAAATCTCTTTGGGATAAATTTGAAGGGCCAAGTTTACCTGGAGAGTTTCCATCACCTGCTTTGGGTGAATCAGACCAATACTTCCGACCTGAAGGCAATCGTTCCAATACAAGACTATTAGAAGGGGCAGACTCATTTGTCAGGGGAGAAGCGAAGTCATCCTGAGTTACAGAGGCCGAGCCATCAGAAACTACCTCACAACCATCATTATCTCCTGAAAGTTCTTTAGGCGCCCAATCTGGAATATAGGTACGTATCTCGGAGTCGATCATCTCACCAATGGTTGACACATCTTGATCTGTCAGGTCCAGCTCTTCAACCATTTCACTAGCAACATCAATTGCCGTATCAACCTCAATATCAAATGGGAAGTGGATATTCCGGAAATGACCTGGGCAAGGTGGCAAATTTCAGTTACAAGATTTATGAATGCTAATAAGCAGATATTTTCTTGGAATGAGAATCGAGTAACTGAAAAGAAATAGAGAAACAAGAAACAACAGACCACCTGTCGAATCTGCTATTCGTAGCTTTAGAAATATTGTATTGAGATCTTTCCTTTGACCTTGCACCATGAAGTCTCGACTTCCCTCAGGCACAGAGTCCTTGGTTGCTTTACCAATACTGAATTGGTCATGACTATCACCTGTAAATTTGTAGTTTCAGAAACTGGGACAAAACAACAAAGGCTTTTGGGGTTTTGCAATTGCTTTACAAATTAAATTTACCTGCATGATGAGGATGGGGTTGCAAGGGCCGACCTAAAACTCCATTATCCTCATCTGGCTTGAGAAAAGGATCCACTAGAAGTTCCTTCGCGGACAACCGATCAGAGAAATTTGCTATACATTTTTCAATAAATTCCTTGACCCCAGGATCCTTCACCTTCATCAATGATGCTGGCTTGATTCCCTACTTAAAAGAAAAGGAAAAGAATAACTCAAAATCCCATTCTAATAGTCCAAAGTACATCTGTCTTTGAAGTTTTGTGAAACATTTACCCAATTAAAACTCCAGAAAGCATATTTGTTCAAAATTTTGGAGTGGCAATTTGGCAACATAAATCATAGCATTAACCAGAATCAGCTAATGAAAAACAAAATGACAAGTATTAAATGTAAATAAATGCTGCACCATGGTTAAAAGTAAATCATCGTCATCATCATCACCAAGGTTAAAATTGGATAAATGCAGAATGACTGTTTTGGTTTTATATCTACTTTTAACCTTTCTGGCACCAATATTATTATGATTTCATGCCAAGTAGACTTCAACTACTCCCTCCGCCTGTAAAAATTAGAAAAACTAACCCAACAAGTATAAAATTTACTTTCTTTTTTTGATAAAGTAATATTACAAGTATAAAATTTATAAAGTAATATTTCAAGTATAAAATTTATTTAATTAATTTGACTAAAGTTTCAAACCCTATAGATAATTTAGAAAAGTTAAAATTTGGAATATTCCAAAAAGGAAAGTTTACTTTTATATTTGGGACATTACACAAAAGGAAAATATGACACTTATTTTGGGGCGGAAGGAGTATTAGATTTATTGACTTCACAATGAAGATCAAATTTTCAGCTATAACGTAGAAACATTTGAGAAATCACAGGACATGTAAACACAAAAAAGCATGTCTCTAGACAACATGTGTTTATATAGTAATGATATGAGGAATCACTTTAAACAATGTGAAATTTATAGTAGATAAAAGGCTAGGTGGAGGTCCAGGCTGTCACAAAGAACCGTCAAGAACGAGACTTGAGAGGAGGAGGGGGCCAGATTCCCCTTAGATAATCCTCCATATGGTGGTGATTAAGTGCTATCCCATATCTTTAGTTTGTAACCAATCTTTTAGCTAAGGAAAGGTTTCTCGACGATATACTTTTCTTTCTTTCTTCTACTCAACCTACCTTATTAATTTCCTATATACTCTTTTAATACTCTCTGTTGGGTAAAGACCATTATTTAAAAGCAAATCCTTCTGGTCCTTAGGCATGTTTACATAGAATAGATGACTGAACAGACATTAAGGACTCGAGGTAAATTGGCAAGCCTCATTTGGGTTTAAGGAAGAACAGATGTCAAGGGTGGATTTAATGTAAATGAGATGGCTCCATTAGAAGAATTACCCTACTCTCTCTTCCTTCGTGACAGGTCAAGGGAAGTCAGCACTCTTGGTAGAGTAACTCCTCAACGATCCCTGAATCTAAACCGCCTACCCCAACAGATCCTAGAATTTCAGAAGAACCCTTCAAAAAGTCCCTACAAATTTTGCCTTTGGTTTGTCAGCATCTCTCGCTATCTAGTTCTTCGAGATGCAGGCATAGAAGGGAACTCTTTAACAGTCTTGGATCATCCTCAAAGTTTATCCATAGAGAGGAACATCTCAAGGGGCTTCAGTCTTCTTTGAAGTTTATCTGTACAAAGGAATTCCAGTTACCTTCTAGGTTTATTCATAGTAAAAATTTCCTCAAAAACTGTCATGAATCGTCAATTTTTATCAGTAGAGATGAACTTCTCATGGTTTTGTGCTGGCTACAAGACTTATACATAGAGAGTAAGTCCTTATAAGTCATAGACCGGGGGTACACTTTGGAGCTTAATCAGGTGTCTCGCACCACACCTGTTTCACTTCGACCATGTTAGTATTCCCATGTCCATATATATAAATGCGTCCATTGATGGTCATTCCCAAGTGACAATTAATGTTATTCACTTTGACGATTTCAAGAGTATGAAAAATTCGGGATCATTCTTTCGTTATCTTATTTTTAATTACTTTATTATTATTTTTTTTAATATCTTATTAGTACTATTGTTACAGTGATTAGCATCCTAGTCATCATTGATGACATAAAACAAATGATATTAAAAAAACAAATGCATAAAACTTGCCTAAACAATAGATTCTTTGCAATATTCCACTTACTAACCGAACTAACAAAAGTGAGCAAATCAGACCTCAAAATTAGTCGTTATGTGGCCGTTAAAAGCAACTTGAAACATGCAAACTAAGTTTTCGTTGTTCAAATAAATATGTAAGTCAAAATGGGGGTGGGGAAAGCCTTGAACTATTAATTTTCTGCATGGCACCCTTCGACCTCAACAAAAAAACACAAAAAAAACACTTGCAATTCGGACCACAACGTCAGGTTACCATTAGTACTGGTGCATAATTTTCTAAAGTGATCTAATTCTTTTAACAATATACCCATCCTATAAAATTATAGCACATAGCAATAATATTAAAAATGGAAAAAAAGATAATGGAAAGGCCCATCCATGACTGCCCATTTCACAATGGCCTGACCATTTTATTTATCCTTGTTCTTGTTCAGTACTTTATATCCTAATATGTTTACACACACAAGAGCACTTAAGTGTTGTTAGTTGTGAAATTATACTACTGGTCGATAATATTAAAAATGGGAAAAAAATAATAATAATGGAAAGGCCCACCCATGACTTGCCCATTTCACCATGACTTGACCATTTTATTTATCCTTCTTGTTGAGTTCTTCATATCCTAATATGTTTATATAGACACACACAAGAGATCACTTGAATATTGTTGTGTAATTCAAATTAGAGGGGAAATCCACATACCATGCAAATTGAGTAATAAAAGAGTCCAGGGTCCATGGCCATCCCCCAATTCCATCACCCTCGAAGAGTTCCCATTTGAGCATGGCTATCCCCAAAGGAAAATCGATTAGTTTGTTTTCTAGTTAGAAATTGTTTACATTATTATATTATATAGATATTTATAGAGAAAGGGGTCAAGAGTGGGATTCCAAGTAGTACGATGATAGAGGGAAGGCCTGTTGGGTGGTGGTTGAGGTTGTGACACAATGATGGTGGTGGAAATAGAGGTAAGAGAAAGTAGAGAGAAAAAGAAGAAAGATATTAATTTTACAAGCGGTGAAGTAGAATTTTCAATTTCATTAGCCCCACAAATTGGTTCATCACTAATGGGTCAAGGAGATAATGGTCACATATAATAGTCATAACATTTCAAAAACATCACATGCAATACAAATGACTTTGATTCAGAGAAAAAAAATACAGATGACTTTGATTCTTTTATTAGCATTGAACTGGCGGTAGGTGCCAATTGCAACACTTCGAAAAAATTAAGCAGATTTTCACTACAACATGATTCTTGTTTATCAGCTAAAAGTTGATTGTGAAGTAGGAGTTTTATGATTTTTCTAGGGCATATTACTCAACATAAAGATCATAATGGTATTAAACTTAATATTAAATGCCAGTGCTTCTCATATATCTATATATATATATATGTACACTTTAGTTTTCTTAAAGGGGAACAAACAAAATGGAAATTCTCTTAATACGTAACGAATTTACATTCAGGGGGATTTTTTGAGATTTCCTAAAACAAAATCATAAAAGAAAGGGAAAGGACAATAAGATATCTGAATTCCATCCAGCTGGTGATTAAATCCCTCCACTTCAGCTAAAAGTACTGAAACTGAATCAGTTTATAAAACAATTAAATGATATAATGGAAGTCAATCTACCAGGCACATAAATGATTAGCATGAAATTAAAAGGCCATCATTTAGTCCACAGATAGAATCTTGACTACGTAGTGGGAAATTGCTTCGTTGGGATGAGTTGAGTTGAGTTGAGCTGTAGAATTTTGAGTATACATAAGCATTCTGGTGCCTGGTGGCGTATTGTCATTCAAATGATTAATGAAAAGATAGATCTAGCATCAATTATCAAATGAAGATTCACATAACAGAAGGATTACTGATGATGAATCTTGACCAGCTGAGCAGGAGTTATTAGGACTTTCAAATGTCAAAACGTATTCTTTGACAAGAGACAGTCGAATATTATGGAGCAGGCAAGTAAAAGAGACAAATGGGTCAAAAATAATGGACCAAGGAGTCATGAATGCCTTACAGATGTCACTTTCTTGTATATTTGAGCAGCATTGGCACATTCAGCATATGGATACTCAAAGGTCACCAATTCCAGCAAACACATACCAAAGGCATAAATATCTACAAGCTCATTGTATTCCTCCTCATAAAGCTCTGGTGCCATGAACTCTGGAGTACCTGATATTTAAATAACAATTACATTGTTTCCTCCACTTACAGTCATGTACGGTAATTCAACTTCAAAAAACAAAACTAAAAAAGAGAATAAAATAACAGAAGTGCTCACCAATGACACTGTGAGCTGAACGAGCCTGGCGAAGAATGGCTGCAAGTCCTAAGTCACCAATTTTCACCTCACCTTGATTTCCATTAATAAAAATATTGTCACACTTTAGATCCCGATGAATAACCGGAGGATCATGGCTGTGAAGATAGAAAAGTCCTTCTAAGATCTGCCGAGACCATTTCTTCAATGCTCTCAAGTCAACATGCTTATGTTTCTGACGATACCTATTCACAGTGTATACAAATGAATCAACCACCAACACCACAAACAAAATTTAACATTAATTTACATGAAAAACAAAGTATTATAAGAAAACATACTGCCGCAATGTCCCAGAAGTGAAAATCTCGGTGATGAAGTTAATATTCTCATTTTTCGTGTCCACCCATGAATTATAAAATTTAATAATGTTCTTGTGCTTGAGAGTTTGAAGCAAATGAACCTCTGAGTACAGCCGCTCCAAATCCTCCGAATTCCGTAAGAGATCAGCAACTTTAACTTGATTCCAAGCTACTTCAATTCCTTCCAATTCATCAAATGCTCTATATCTAAATACCCACAACTCATCAAGGATAGACAACAATAATTCTACCTACAATTTGTCTCAAATGCATATCCTACTGCTCTAAAACGTAAAATGACAATAAAATAAAAACCCAAAAAAGGATACACTTTCTTGAAAGCCCCTTTGCCTAGAATTTCTTTATACTGCAGATTTAATCAACAATAAACTCACATTTCCAACAATGGTTCCAAATAAAAAAAATGTCATAAATCATTAGTTATATTTCAAGCTAAACACAGGAATGATAATCTAAATTCATAAATTATGCATATACTGACCCGACCATACCGACCAGAAGGATCGATTTCAATAAACTCAGCATCAGAGTCGTCCGGCTCTAGTTCCGACGGACAGTCCTGTGGCATTCTCCCAAGAATTGAAAACCCTAATTTTTATTTTTTATTTTTTTTATGTATAATTCAGATCAAATTCACAATTCGAATTGACACACAATTCGAACAGTTATTAATTGTTTTTCACAATTTGGCGGATCGTGACCAGTATCAACTTGAGGAAATTGATACAAATAGCAACATGAACAAGATATGAATATATAAATAAATATATATATATTTATGTGTTTATATATGTGTATAAATTAGGGGATTCAAGGGTTGATAGAGAAGAAGAGCAGAAACGTGAAACGTGCGAACGAAGGGCTTGGAGGCGTAAATGTTTGTGTTGGGTATATATATGTATATATATATGTATATCCAGAAGCGTAAGAAGCCTAGGCGAATCAGCTATGACTGTGACTGATCTACTGACCCCCTCTTCCTGATTTTGTTTCTATTTCTCTGATTTCATAAATTATTAAGAAGGTAAAAAAAAAAAAAAAAAAAAAGTCAAATTTGGGCGCATCTGCAAAATGAATTAAATAACCAAACTCCCATTCGCGCGGGCACGTGTGAGTGAGTCTGGCCTCTCTTTCTATATGCGTGGATAATGATTGAATTAGGATCAAAGAAGAAAAAAAATAAAAGAAATAATAATTGTTGAAAATAGAATGTTTCTATTTTGTGATGTGTGCTTACCATGTATATAACACTGTAATCAAATATAAAAACATAGTTGAGATGTTTTATGAATTTTTAAGTATTGGGATTATAATTTTTTCTATAATTATGCAAAATACTCACTCCTCCCTTCCGTATTAAAAGTTTTTATTTTTATTTTTTTTATTTACAGAACCAATGAATTTACTGGCTCATTAAATTGTTCATTTAATTTTTCAGGGATCTTAATAAACTATTTTAATTCATTAAATAAAGAGAGCACATGCTTCTTGTATGATAAGATTCTCATAATAACATTACTCTTAAATATATATGATACCAAATTAAAATAAAGGGTAATTCTAGAAAGATTGTATTTATTTTTTTCTTTTCAAAATATAAAATTAATTTTGGACACCCTAAAAAGGAAAGGTGGTATTTAAGTAAATGAAATGTTTGTTTTAAATTGTCAAGTTGTAAAAATGAAATAACAAATTATAGTGGGCATGAAAGAGAATCTCATTCCCTAACTAGGATCATTTCTGTCTATTTTATTTTATATTATGTTTGTTCAATATTTAATGTAACAATTTTAAATTGTGAATATAACAATTTTAAATCAATAATACAAGTAAATGTATTAAATTTTCAATTTTATAGTGTCGGGATGGCTCAACTTAATATAATATATTGAATGGGTATATTAGATCCGTGATATAACTGCATTGCATGGATATTACATTTTGTGAAGTATGCAACTATGCACTGTGATATAGCAGTGTCGCACCAGTACATAGGATGATCTGAGTGCACAGAATTCCGTAAAGTGGGACCTGAATTTTCCTTTTTTTGCATAAAAAAGCTAAATGAAATATGTTCTTTTTAAACATATATTTTTATGAAAAGATAAAACATCGAGTAAAAACCTTTTGTTAAGGATTTTTATGTTGTCCTATAATTGTTCAAAGGAGATAAGACTTGTCAAGTGAATATATAAGGGAACTTTGATGAAGTTATTTATCCAAAAAAAATAAAATAAAAAAATAAGAAAATTGATGAAGTGGCATGTCATGTCATTCATTTCCCACTAAACTAGTGCCATGTCATCCATTTCCCACTAAACTAGTGCCATGTCATGTCATGTCATCTATCTCCCACTAAACTAGTGCCAGAGTGTATTAAGAGAGTTTTTAAGTGTCACCAAAGTCTGAATGTTTGCGGCAATGGGTCCATGCTGTAGAGATTTTTTAAGAATTTAAATTGTATTTCAATACTTTTGTTTTAAATTTCAAATAATTTGTTAAAATACAAAGTAAAGATTTTAAAATTAGAAATAATGATATATTTCTAAAAAGGTGTTTCAACATGTTTGTTACTTTATAATTTGATAGATATATTAAAATATGAGTAAAGTATGTTGAAAATTTCTACAACACGATATATGAGGAATCAGAGAATCGTTACAACAGAGGATCCAAACGCTTCACAATGATGATTTCGCAACATGCTATAGGAAGAACCAGGGACTCGTTAGAGCAGAGGATCCAAACGCGTCACAATAATGGTTCCGTGTAAAACACATCAAGAGAAATTGACGAGCTTAATTTTGTAAAGCACATATGTAGTTATCTTGTCTGGTTTTAAAGGAGCATAGGCCTCAACTTCTAAATCGTTCTTTGACTTCTTTGATCTTTTTCTTGTTTTCAACTATTTATTCATTCAATTCACAGTTTGGATATTAGAATCCCCATCTAAATTTACAATAGCTTTAGTTCATATATAGACAAATTAGATGTCACTTTAGTTCATATATAACTGGTCAATATCTAATATCATATACACATATCATGATTATTTTTTTTCCTTGCAAGTCAATGGTAAAGAAAGGGTATTACTCATTGGTTTAGTTACGTCCCCCTTCCCCCTAGTTTGCAGATAAAATAAAATAAAATAAAATAAATAAAAAATTGGTAAAGAAAATAGGCATGCGAGATGGTAGGAATTGGACGTGCCCGATGATGAATTATGGGTTGCTAAAAGGCTCACACCACCATCTTTCACCAAAAAAATTAAGAGAGAGAGAGATGGAGTAAATGGTGACTTAAGGAGCAAGGAGATGACCAAATCATGAAAATTGTGTTTTTGGTACTACAATTTTTGCTCTAGTTGGATTATGTTCACGAGCTTAAGGATAATGATTCTGAAAACTTTAACACGGACGGGTAAGGGATTTCTATCCCTAGAAATGTTAACCACTTTTTTCACAGAGTATAAAATATTCCCGATTAGGTTTTTCGGTTAGAGTTTAAGTCGAAATATCATTGTTCATATTTTAAAGCCTTCTATATAATGTGTTAAGGTTATTGATTGTAGATTCATGTGAATTTCCTAGTGAAATTAACATGGAGCCAAGTAATCTAACAATTTTCAATCTGTTGAAATGTGATCAACTAAAAATTATTCATTGCAATCGTTATTGTGCAACGGATGGTTATGAACACTCCAAAGCACATATATTAGCTTTTATTTCTATTATAAGTCCACTTTGCTTTAATGTAGTATATGTAGATAGGGATGGCAACGGAGCGGGTTTGGAGAGGGTTTCCCTAAATTCCGCCCCTACCCGTTTAATTTTTGGCAAGTCCATGCCCGCCCCATCCACAAATTGTAGCCATCTGTTACATCACATCCTCGTTGTAACAGATGAATAATTTCTCCACCAAACACTCTTTGTATGATAAATGATGGTAAGAGCTTTTATATATATAAACACTTGGTAGCTGGCAAATTTAATCTACATATAACATCCTCCCTTTGGTTGATATATATACATATATATATATATATATATATTTCATATCCACCCCCGTCCTGTTGGGAAATATTGTGCCCCTTGCCTTTCCCGCTAACAATTTTTTTTCAAAATTTTCTTGACTCAGAAATTGATCTGGTGTCCCCATCTGTCTTGCACAATTTTCTTGGTTGAATAGTCCGATCAGAAGAAGACGAAGAATAGATCAATCCCTCCTCGTGTGCCTGAGAAGAATAGATCAAATAAATTATATATGTAAGTATAAAAAAAGGAGAAGAAGAACTAAAGAATAATAGATATACCTGCGTGAGTGCGTGGATCTACTTGAGAAAGAGAAACAAAGATTGGTGAGGGAGAGAGGGATTAAGGTTGAGGGTTTGGTTTTTGAATTTTGACTGTGTCTTTCCTTGATGTGTCGCTCAATTCACACATAAGGCTTAAGAAATTAGGGTTGTAAGAAATGAGTAATTGGGTAAGCCGATAAGAACCCTTACCCGCCCCGTGACCCGCGGCGGGTACAAAATTTGTATCCATAGCCGCCCCAACAGTATAAAAATAGTTTTCATTTTCGTTATTAAAGGAGCGATAAAAATTGCCACCCCTATTTGTAACCTTCCGTTACATCATATCATAGTTGTAACAAATGCAATGAATAATTTCTTGTCACCAAACACTCCTTTTATGATAAATGATGGTACGAGCTTATATATATAAATATATAAACACGTGGCAAATTTAATCTACATATTTGGAATAAAAAAACATCCTCCCTTTGGTTGATATATATATATATATATATTTTCGCGTTATATATATATAACACTCTCAATCAATGTTACTAATTCCACAATCAATATCAACAATTGCCAAGCAATATTTTCAGCCACATATTTCATGGCCCTTAAAGTCACAAAATGGCAACTGTGTGTGTTTGTAGTCACCCAAAAGATTTTTTCAGTTATTTTTCAAATTCTACTTACAATTATGCTTAATAACACTGCCTCCTCTTCTGAAAGCGAGGTAAGAAGAATTAGGCATAAATCTGGATGCTATATAATGAGAACTGTTTTGGGCTAGTCTCTTCAAAGGAAATTATTTACCTTCAAAGTCTCAATATATTAAGACATATTTAACGTATTAAAATTTACAAAAATTCAAGTTCACAAATATACTCCATTGCCTTCGTAAACAATACTTATGCCTGTAAACAATGCTTAGATTTGTACAAAATACGTGTGTAGAGTCACATCGAGTGTGGTAATTTGAGTGGGGGCATGAGCCCACTACTATTGTCATAGTGATGTAATGATGCCTACTGTTATAAGGGGAGCTTGTCCCACATCAGATCCGGATGAAAAAAAAATAAATGAGTGGGTATGCATTATTACCCAATAACTTAAATTTTTGGGTAAATAGGCAAGCGTACACCCTATTACAGTTGGTATCAGAGACTGACCCAATTCTTGATCTAATGTCACGCCAAGCGTCTGGGTCTTCACATCGGGTAAGTAGGTGGACCAAACTGCAACGAGGGCGTTACATGTTTAGGTAGGGGGAGAATGTTACAAGGAGGAACTTGTCCCACATTGGATTAGGATGGGAAAATAAATAAGTATAAATTAGTAGGTATTATGCCTTAAACTTTTGGGTAAATGAACAAGAGCCCACTCATTACACCTACCATGGGGTCCGTGTCCCCCTCTCACATGCTCTCGAGTTATAGATGTTTGATGCGTCGGTTGCACGGTTCACTGGCTCATTCGAGTTGTACATACACAATACAATACGCAGCTCATGTGTGCACAACATGTGCGGCTCAGAAAATTTTGTGAGAGGGGGTGACCTTTTAATTTATGGGGACAAACTTATACAGTGAGTTAATTTTTTTAATTTCAGTGGAGCTTTCTTCATAATTTTTTAAAAATTTAAAGTATGAAATGCAAAAATTAAAAATTAAAAATAATAATAATAAGATAAATTAAAATTAAAAAAAATTAATGGGGCAAATTGTAATTTTAGTGGAGACATCTTCATAAATTCTCAAAAAAATTGAAATATAAACTGCAAAAAAAAAAATAATAATAATAATAAAATTCTAGTGGAGGCGAATTGTAATTTTAGTAAGGTCGTCTTCATATATTTAAAAAAAATTAAATATAAAATAAAAATATAAAAAATCCAGTGAGAGGGCAGATACCCCCACTAGTCCTATGTTGGGTCAATTCGAATGAGCCATCTACCCCCCACTAGTCCTATGTTAGACCTGTGCCTGACAGCTCGAATGTACAATGGCTTCTCCTTGAGTTGGCAATAAATAATAGTTCCATAGATGGTGTAAAATAATAAAATAAGTTAGACAAATCAAAAGATCAAAATTAACATTGGACTGTTTCCAACTTTCCATATTTGGCATTGTTTAAAAGAGACAAAAATATTGAAATAAGTACAGATGCCCATTAGACTATGCCAAATTCCCAATAAATACAATTGGACCGAATCTCAAACCTATAATTATAGACCTTACTTCGCCTTTCAGTTTCATTTGGCCAAAAAGTTTTGGGTGACTTGCCAAACTAGTTTAAACATTCTTAATTCTTTTAAAATTTAATAAACTTGGCTGTCACTTGGAATAATGCATAGAAAAGACGCCAACTTCAGCAGAACGTAATCGAGGCAGGCATTGATTTTTGTAACTTGTTCGAGTTAAATACTCCACTTACATTTTTTTATATTATACATATGTTTAACTATTTAAACAAGTCACATTCCATCATTGTGACAAAATACCTAGACATTCTTAAGTATAAAATAATAGGAAGAGTAATCATCAGGGACAAGAAACAATCTAGCACCCCCCCATTGGCAATTGACTTCAATAATGCAACTTGGAGAACCACATTTGAAGATGGCTGACATTGAACAAAAGATAAAGCATAGAGGTACTTCCTCACATTCAAGTCCTCACAAGAACTACTAAATAGGTTTTGTTGTGATAAAAATCCAAAAACACAACACCCTAATATTACTCACACGGCCAGAAGCAGATGGTGGGGCTCACACATGCCCGAGTACTCATAAGGTCGTGTGAGTGGTGGGGCCCAGATAAGCCCTTAGGGCCGTCAAGTAACTCGGGCACGGCTCATAAAAAAAATTGTCCATGTTGCAATAGCCATAGCTCCTAAGAAAAGATGGTCACATACATCTCCATTAGAAAAGCTATGGAAAATGTCTTCTGTGACTACACTGCTTTCAGTTTGTAGTCTACAATGAAGTGACATTTTTTCTACATATAACCTAAAATAAACCAAAAGCTTCATTCATTACACAGCTCATAAAAGTATTTAACAGCAGTATTTTGGAATGAAACATAATGTGATGTTCATGGCTTGACAAGCTTTTTGCTTCAATCACGACTGATCCAATCAGTACAAAAAGGAAACACAAATGAGAATTGATCAACCAGAGAGGGGGGTTTGGGGGAGGGTTGGGGGGGTGAAGGAAAGAGTTTTCTCACCAATGCGATCCAGCCCTAACTATTTGATAACAATAAACTTCTTTGGGTCTCCTAGTAACCATATGGGCTGTTATTATTTTCTACGTTCACTCACACTGTTCCTGCGATAGTAAAGCTTGGCCCTCCTTACTCTCTTTTTCTCCAGCACCTTTATCTCCTTTATGTTAGGGGAGTACCTGCAAGAAGCCACTCATTTAGCGAACTTGTAGAGCACTATTCAATGGAACTGATGATGATAACAGGTGATAAGCACAACACTACCCACCAAAAGAGGGGGAAAAAATATCGAGTAATAATACAAATCAGGTACGTGCATAAAAATAATATGAAATGATCGTATCATCCATCCCTTCTGTTTAATGTTAGCAGTTGATTTTAGGCTATTTCACAACCACAAAAAAGGGTTTTTAAACAAAATGGGTTAGCCTAGTGCAGGATGCTCCCACCAATGCGGACTCCAGGAAGGGGCAGATGTATGCAGCTTTACTCAGCATGTGGAGTGTATGTTTCCAGTTTCGAGCAGTGACCTCCCAATCAAAATGGAACAACCTTACCATTGTGTCAAGGTTATATGAAAATTATAAAATGGCACAGGAAAATGTGACTACCCAAATGATCATATTGTTCATCCAAAAGGGGAAAAAGGAAGAACAGAAATATAGACTAGGCTTCGAAACATCCAATTATAATGTGAGTCCGCAAAAGACCCATCTGCAGTCAACTTGATGATCTCAAGATTTGAGATTATTTAGGGACAGGTTCTAAGCCTGACATCAATCCTCCATACACTAATGCCAAATTTTTGGGTGGCCAATTGGTGGGGGGTTGCAAAGGGGGAGTGGCAATAACTACCCTACTGGTTTTGCAGTTTAAATTTGGGTGACCAAAGAGTGACCCTGCACTGTTCCCCTAGAGAAGGAATGAGTCAAAGATGATAACCTAAAATCTCGTGCATAAGCAGCAAAGCAGGACCCAAATATCACCCCGTAGAATACCCACACCCGAGATTACTCAATTGTACCTTGCATGTATAGGAAAAAGATTGGTAGTCAAATTGAAAAGATATAGCACTTTCAACATATTAAGTAACTGACATCCTTCTTCCATATCTACGTACATATGCAAAAGAAACATTTCCAAGTCCAAGCCTCGGAGATTCAAACTTTACACCAATATCCACTTCCATTAAAAGCATTCTCTAGCCAGATTTGTCTATTAACATGTCCTTAGTCATCTAAATAATGCTAGCATCAACGTGAAATGTACTCATATTTGAAATTTAGAATCATTGGGTATTGGATTTGGAAGTTCTAATACACCGTGTTCTTCTCCTGAGAAATTTTTTCTGTAAGCAACTCCAATATCAAAAATATCATTCCATTAGAATAATGCTCAGGAAAGAAAAAAATTAGATGGAAGGGAGATAAGAATGGATGGATGAGACATCGATAGGGAAGAGATTGTGTCTTTCCTTCTTTTTGTTTAGTTGGATGGAAGAGAAGAGAAGGAACTTATAATTTATTATGTTCGTTATGAGAGAAGAAAAGTTCTAAATTATTTTTACCACTATGCCCAATAATATCTATAATATTGTAATTAATAGAGGATAATACTGTAATTTAAAACTTGTGCAATTTAGGATATCATTTAATTTAAAACTTCTATAATAGTCCACTTTTCACCCCGACTCTCTTCAGCCCACTTTTGGATGGATGAAAATATGTAAAGAAGGAAGGATGACACATCCCTCCTATTATCC
>JAOTQH010000011.1:2445145-2456520 GCA_025631255.1 Cornus kousa | reverse complement strand
CTCATAATCTCTGTTTTCTTGGGATTTTCCTTAAAAAGAAAAAAAAAAAAGGAATAAGAAAGAAAAGAAAAAAGAAATTTGAAAATATTTTTAAAACAAAAGTGTACATATGTGCATATAAAATTGTCATATTCATATACTACAAGTTTGATTATGATGCTCATATTTTGTATACATATAGTTATAAATTATGATGGATCCTCTTCCGTGCCTTTTTGATTATTTTGTGCGTTTCAATTAATAATGTAACACTCGATAACGCAATAATTTAAAATTATTGAGTAGCATTGTGCGCAACACAATGTAATATATAATGAAAATAATCGATCAAAATGGCGGGCTTAATTGAAAGATCAGTACACCTACCATCTTTTACTAAAACAACCAAAAGGATGACAATGTAACAGAAGGTGAGGACAGTGGAGGCTCCCAACCACCTTCTCATCGCCGATATCGTCGGAACCAGAAATGAGAACATGAAATAGGTCACTCCTGTTATGGTGATGAAATATTGGAGTCTTATGGGATTGTCACTCAACTCTGCATTGATTTCCTGTTTGCAGTGGAAAAAAAAAAAAAAACATATAGTATATATTAATTGACTATATATATATATATATATATATATAAAGAAGAATAAACCATGACCTAATTTTGATTATATATGTAACTTACTCATTATACCTTTAGTGCTTTCCCTCCAAGAAGCATGAATCCCATGTTCCCAAGAAGAAGGGTCAAGAATTGGAAAACCCATGTGATATAAAACATTTCTCTTCCTTCACAAGAAAATAATATATATATATATATATATATATCGATCAGTGACTATATATATATAGTATATACATATATTTGTGGTCTTGCGCTGTGGTTGTGAGAAGCTCACCATAAAGAAAGCCCATGAGGTCTCTGTATCTGATGAATCTTTGGCCATTGATGAAGTGAAATCCAGCCAAGAGCCAGTTAGCATAGGCTGTCAAGAACCCAACAACAAGCAAGCATATGATACCCCATGTCCAACCCAGAGGCACCAACATGAGATTCGAAAAGCTCAATATGTATCCACAGTTGAAGCTTGTTACTAGCAGCAAACCTACTTGTTGCCATGAATCTGAAAGTTTACATCAAAGTCACTTTCCGGAAGCCAAAATCCAAGAAAAACCCAGATGGAGTATCGGCTTACTTAGTTCACTTTTCCGTTTTTCGAGAATTGAAAATAAAAAAGCCTACAAAAATCTGTTTAGTCGAACACTTTTCAGTTTTTTGAGTTCTGAACCAAGCAGTCCAAAACAAACTCTCTCTCTGTATATATTATAACTGTGAATAACATAAGATGAATATTGATGGTGTTGTTGAGGAAGAGAGAAGAAACAAACCATGGCCAATGGTGTGAGCAGAAGTGAGGACATGTTCATCATGAATTTGACCAGCTTTAGCTAGACCTGGTTCATCAACACTTGGAGCTTCTATGTTGTTGTTGTTGTTGTTGTTGTTGTTGATCTTTCCTTGTATTTCCATGTCTAATTGAGAGACATGTAGATCTCAGAAACAATCAAGGTCTTTTATTGATGAATAAATAATCATGAAGAGATCTAGATCATGGTAGTGGCAATCAACTACCACTTGAGCCCCTTTAAAAAAGTGGTGAAGATAGAGATTGCAATATCACAGGTTGGAGACATTTACCTAAAAAAAATATCACAGGTTGGAGAGGTCAATAGAACTTGGCGTGTCTGAGTTTGGACTTTGGACCGAGAATTGATTTCAAATCATGGCGTGAATTGTTGCGCAATGTGGACCCCACTGTAGAATGAAAGCATGTCAATCCTCTTAAAA
This sequence comes from Cornus kousa, assembly GCA_025631255.1. NCBI lineage: Eukaryota > Viridiplantae > Streptophyta > Magnoliopsida > Cornales > Cornaceae > Cornus > Cornus kousa. The sequence goes on along the minus strand of JAOTQH010000011.1, from coordinate 2,454,681 downwards.
TCTGGATGTATTTTGATACGAAATTTTGTTTTCAAGTGCAGCCAAAGAGCGCTTTCTAGTGCAGCCAAAGAGTGCGTCTGAAGGCCTTGCAGCCAAGAGGTATAGTTACTTAGGTTCAGTTTGGAAGAGTGAAAATGGGAGGAGAGGGAAGGAAAGGTAATGGAGGATTACTAAAAAAATTGTGTTTGGATAAAATGGGTGGAAAAAAAGAGAGGAGAGGGAAGGGTTTGAAGGGTTTTGTATAACCTTGTATAATGATTTGCTTATCCTCCCAAAAATGGGAGGAAATGAAAGGAAAGGGAAGGCAATGATTGATTTAATATTTTTGATGCCAATTTTACCCTCAAAACAATATACATACAAGTTACATACAAGGTAGCAGTTGCAGAAAGAATGGAGAGACGGCGGGCAGTGGCTGAAGCTTGCGAATGGCGAACCCGAACTGGAACAACGGCAATGGAAACTGAAAGATATGGGTTTTCATTTTCTAAACAATCTGAAATGATATACTGATACGGGTTTTGAATTTTTGATTCTTGCAAAAAATAAACTGAAATATATGGGTTTGGGTTTTGAACTTCTGAATCTTGTAGTGCAGAGAGAGAGAGAGAGAGTTCAGGGTTGAAAACGATGATAGAGATGGGGCGATATTGGGCTGAAATGATTTGCTCTAAATTTTTCTTTTCTTTGCTTGTGGCCCAGTTGTGATATAAAATAATATATATATATATATAAAATAGAGAATGGGGAGGCTGAAATGATTTGCCCTAATTTTTTCTTTCTTTCTTTTCTTTTCTGCAGGTACAGGATACTATATATATATATATATATATTTTTTATTTTTTTATTTTTTAAAATATAAAAGGGTATATATAAAAGAGAATGGGGGAGCTGAAATGATTTGCCCTAATTTTGTTTTCTTTTCTTTTCTTTTCTTGTGCAGGTACAGGATACTATATATATATATATATTTTAAATATAAAAGGGTATAATAGTCAATTTATTAAACTACTTTCCTTTCCTTTCTTTTCCTTTCTTTTTCCAAATATGATTATTATACTTCCCTTTCTTTTCCATCATTAACCAACCAAACACGATAGGGGGTTAAAATTATCCTCCCCTTCCCTTCCATTCCCTTTCCTTCATAACTAATATTATCCTCCCCCTTCAAACCTACCGTACCAAACATACCCTTAGTCTATAATATTTAGTGACTTACCAACAGGCATGTAGCCTAACGGTACCAGACCCCTACTTTTTAAAGGGGAGGTTAGGGGTTCGAACCTCAGTGGAGGCATGTGTGTGTGAGTTTTCTCAACTAGGAAAAAAAAAGTATTTTTTTTTTAATTTTTTTTTTTATGCATAAATTGTTCATGAGGGTGGATAGGTCCAATTTATTAAAATGTAAAGTTAAAAAATTTTCCTAAACTGTTAAAGGGTAATTTGGTCAATTTCTCATGTAAAGGAGGTGTCTTTGTTCATTTTTGAACCTTCAGAAATGTCTTTGTCCAAAAAACAGGTAAGTTTTATTTTAATGTCTTTTTGCCAAATTTCGGGGGTAGTGTGGCTGTACTTTACCCCAAAAAAAAAAATAATAATGTTTAGTGATTGGGTTGATATTTTGTATGGTAATGAGTGGGACGATCATATTTTATAGCTCCACAATTAAAGCAACTCTAACACCCTCTTAATATATATATATTTTTTATTGTAAAATATACATTTTTATGTATGATGTGTAAATTTTTTTTATTACTAGTTAGGATACACGGTCTTATTGTGTATTTTACATAACATTTTTACACGGTTACATTAGCAATTTTATATTAAGTAAGTTTGTAAAAATTATATGGGTCGAAACATGACAATGATTGGTTGTGATTATGGAATATATTTTTACAGTATAAAACAATAAATCAAAAATAAATAATTCAAAATTTTTGTATAAATACACGTTATATTTACAAAAATAAATAAATAAATAAATAAACTATTGGAAATGGTTATCTTTTTCGCATGTGATCCACAATTTAATTGGACTGCACTGCAGCTACCTATATTGATTATTTGGAAACCTATTTATATAATATAATTCATAATTTGTAGTATATTTTTCGTCGATATAGAGAGAACATAGAAATATTTGTATATGTGAGAGAGATGATTGGACTAACTCTAGCTTCTCCGTGGATTTCGGGAACATTCCCAATTTCTTCTTCTTCATCAGTATCATCATCATCAACAACAACTTCGCTATCTTCTTCTTCTTTTGAAGCTGCAAATTTCTCAAAGCCCCAATTGTGCCCACCATCAACGTCATCATCATCATCGTATAATCGTCGTGTGATTTGTCGATCCCAAGTAACAAATGACCTCAAATTTCTGTTGCACGATGCCCTCGATTCTTCTGGCGTCGATACCACCCATGCCAGAGTATGATGATTTTCAAATTTTTTTAATTTTTTTTTTATTGTTTTTAAAATTTTTTTTTTTAATAATACTAGCTGAATTTATATGACCCACAAACATCACCATCATCATCAACAATATCTGTTTGATTTTTGTTAAGGCTCTGATTCTGATTTATAATTCTGATGCAAGACTCGTTAATTTGGGTCGAATTTGATGTATTTCTGAACTTCCATAGCATTTCCTACTTTTCCTTATTTTCCGAATTTGTTAGAACTTGACCCATAATGCAATTTTTGTTTTTCTTCTTTAAAAAATCATTATATATTTTACATTTTCTGATTATGGTGCAAGATTCAGAGGAGCTGAATTTTACAGTCTGCTTCTTCTTCTCTATCTCTCTTGGTGGGTAATATTGTTGTGGTTTCTCTCACTGATTGTAATTTTGGTGATTCTTAAATACAAATATAGAAAGATTTACAGTATATGTTTAGGTGGTGCCCTTTTGATATTGGGATTTTGGGCCCCTTGGGATTTTTTCCCTTATTATTATGAACAATTGATTACATTTTTTAGTGAATTTAATTAATGTTAATATTGCTTTATTAGGTGAATTTGATATATTGGCAAAATAATTGTCTTTTTCTAACTTCTATTTTTCCCACTCTAGTCAATGTTGATCCTGTTGTGAAAAGGTGAATATGAATTTGTATACTTTGATGCATTTAATATATCATTTTCCTTTTCTAAATTCAAGTTCTTATGTTCCCTTATTATTTATTTTTTTTTTTCCAATTTAAAAGTAAAATTGTGTTAATTTAGCTGAATTTGAAAATTATTTTATTTTCTCTTTTTTATTTATATTTATATTTTATTTTTTGAACTGAATATGATTATTATTTTTTAAATAGTTGTTTAATTTTGGTGTTTTTGATGCATTGTCCTGACGGCAGGCGGCTAGGGAGGGTTTCTGCTCTCAGATTAAAAGACTATCTGATATCGAGAGGCACACAAGCATTAGCATAAATAGAGGGGTTGATTTGGGTAAGACAGCTCTTTATATAGCAGCAGAGGATGATTCCCTCGTTTCACACTCTTCTGTTCCTCTTCCCGTGGATGCATTTATTGACAGATTGGATGATCTTTGTATGGACTACTGCTCTCACTATAGCGCTTCATTTAGATCCTCGCCTGATATTTTTCTGGAGTGCCTAGAGAGATACTTGTATGTTAACAAGGTATACATGTTAATATCTCACTTTAGTTGGAGTTGATTAAGCATTCCTTTCTATGTTATTATCAGACAACTATTGCTGGAATGAAAGAATTGTTATATAAGGCAGAAGTGTAAAACAATGAGTGTTACTAATCTATAGTTCATTGTCGGTTTTGTGCTCACTTTAACCAATGACCACATGAGAGCACATGTATATGATAGAAATAGTTATTTGAACCCATTAAAGTACATGTAAAATTTAAAACTAATACCGGTAAACATAAGAGCAAATTTATATGATAGAGATAGTTATTTAAATTGAAAAATTAAATGGGATAACCATATGATCGGTGATTAGGGCACCCTCGAGGTTCTTGGAAACTGAGTCACTTCTTATTTTATATGTAACATTCTGTCAGCTGTGGGAGTTTAATGCCTGCTCGCTTTTATGGCAATTTTAGTTATAAATGAATGTTCCCTTTTTTTTTTTTTTTGCATTGTCATTTCACAAGATTGTGAAAAGGCATATGGTGCTTTACGCTACATGAGCTATATTTGTTATAATATTTGGTATCAATTGTCATGGCAAACTCTTATTCTCAGAGAATGTTGATCGCTGAAGTCTCAGGGGTTGGTACAAATTCTTTGCATTTGGAAGCTTTTTAGCGTAGTTAACATACAAGGAAGGATAATGTTAGAGATCTTCCTTTTTGTTGTTACTTGTATCTTAGTTTGTTTTCTAGCAGCTGTTGAACAATACTTTCCTCTTTTTTTTTGGTTTTTTTTTTTTTTTTTTTGGTTTCTTGTATTTTAGTTTATTTTCTTTTAGATGTTCTACTCATTATTTTGAGTCCAGCACGCCAGTGGTTGACACAACAGAATGGGAGTTAGTTAGTGAGGTACATGAACTATAATTGGTGCCATACTACTACCTTATGAGGTGTCTTTTATTACTATCAGTGGCATTTCGACACCCTACCTATGGAGACCAATTTTATACAATTGGGGTGTGTGAGGAAAGGTTTGATAAAGGCTAATATATTAGATTGCTATTTACGAGAACATAGTGAAATCATACCAAACTATGGAATCAGATGCTTCTGCTAGGCTTGCCAACAACTTGCAATTGGTTGTCTAAAGGACAACATGTATGATTCCTGTGTATATGAGTTGAAAGATAAGGAGGGAACTCCTGTAATCAGATTAAGTGATCCGTAGGAGGTTGTTGGATTGGATGGGGAACAGCCAAGGTGAATTTCGCAATGGATGAAATTGATATTATCTTGCCTGAAAAGTCTTGGCATTTTCACTCCCTAATACCATAGGATAGGTGTACTTTTTGGGTTGAGTCTGGATTCTTCATTTCAATAATAGTTCCTTTACCAGTATCCAATTTCCTTTCATCACATGTTGATAAGAGAAGGACACAACATAGACTCCATCTCAAGAAATAGATGGTATAAATTCCCTCCTCAGTAATATGGAATCTTGATGGGGGTCTGATCCTTCCAATCCTCAAATTGATGTCCAAAGATGTGTTGTCCATATTTTGATGAACTTTGCAATGCGTACGGTTGGTTGATGGTTCAGTAGCATGGAATATTAACAAGGAAATGATATTAAGGAGGCTGTCTGTCTAGGGAGGCTCTTTTAAACTCGACATCAGTCACTAGATCTAAAGACATAGTGACTCATAGTGAGAGTGGGGAATTTGTCTGTTCACATCACTGAATGTTATCTTGCCATTGAGCTTTTTAGTTGCCCGCGGCACGTACCCTTTTGGCTAATATGCATTGTTCACAATTTTAGCAGCTATATAGTGTTCCTTAGTGATAGCCTGGTCATTGAGGACAGAAGCTGATCTAAGAACCAATTAATTGCAATGCTATTTTAAAATGCTTCTGCCGATTTGTCAGATTTGGCAAAGATGAGGTAAGTTTTGAAGTCTAATAGTTACTTCGGTTTTGAGCATGCCGAAGCTTGTTTTCTTCATTCCTTCTACAAAGAACTTTCTTATTATTATTTTTTTTTCATTTTCACTTCATTTAGGTTTGATCATGCTTTCATTTTTTATTTGACGCTATATCTTGAGATTCTGGTCACAAGATGTAAAAGGTAAAATTTAATTTGTTTTTCCTACTAATGATGCCTTAAAATTCAAATATTAGATTCATTAGTCTTTATAAATTCAACAAGTTCATTAAGCATCATTTAAAAAAATAATCCAAATTGAGAGTGACGTAGTCAGAAATCCAGTAGCCAATTCACAGAACAAAGGACCTAGAGGGGGAAATAGGTCTTTCAACTTACTTTACATTCTTACCATTGGAAAGCAGCTTGAACTATCTGAACTTCTTGCTTCACTCAATTGTCTCACAATAACACACTGACTCAAAAAATGAAAGTGAAAATTGCAACGCAAGGATTTTGTTATATGAAATTTGCCAACACAAATACATTGAGTTTTATATTTATAGAATTTTGGGTTTAAAATGTGTTTCATAACATTCAAAGGCATTGCTTGACTGTAACAAAATTCACTACGATTGCCGTGTTGGCTACATAAATATAGAGCCACTGGATCTATTACCGGTATGTTAGTTAAAACAATTTGAAACCTTATTGCTTATGGATATTGGGTAGATATCCAGGTATTGCTTTTGACTTGGACAAATGCATGCAACACTTGTGTTGAGATTGAGGTTGTTGGAAACATTTTGGAGGATATGGAGTGAAGACGGCGGCATTCAGTTCCATGTGAATCATGCATGGAGAAGCGGCCATTTGTCCTATTGTAAGATTGGGATGTGTATTCTAGTATTCAAATTATAGTTCCTCTTGTTGCTATGCCTGCGAGACATTTGCCATCAAGGAGATGGATTGTGGTTGCTATGCCTGTGACACATTTGCCAGTGGAGAGAGAAATTGTGGTAATAATGGGTCACCACGATGTTATACTTTCTGAGATCACATATTATTTGCAATAGTACACATGCTGTGATGGTACCAAACATCTGCGTAGATATTCTGGGACATAATATAAAATTTAGTTTTATTGGATTACATAATGCGAGGAATCATACAGTTGGCATCTTTTTCTCAACAATTTATAAATAATGGTATATTTTTGTTGTTAAAAGAAAAGGTATAACACAGTGTATGTCCCTTGTACATGGGGTGTTGAGAACAAAAAACTGGAGACAGATGTAACCTTTGACTTTATTTTGCACAAAGTGGCTGCTTTCAGAATCGGAACATATTATGGTTCTCCTTCAAAATAATTTATTCCAGTACTGCTTTGTGCAAATAAAGGATCACAAACTCTGCATTCCATTCTCTATATGTTAGGAGGGTATTTGTGCAATTGGTGGAAGTGGAACATGTATCTGTTTGGAAGCTCGGATATATAGTGCAGCTAAATTTAAGGAAAAATCTAACACAACTTCTGTTTGCAGCTTGATCTTTCGATTTAAAACTTACCCCTGTTTTGCATAGGTGGGGAGGGTAAGATTTAGACATAAATATATTGAGCTTTTTTATAACTTCTGATTGCAGCTTGACCTTTTGATTTCCTATGTGGGTACTGGGGAGGATAAGAATTACAAACAAGGATATTGACCTTGTTTACTAGCTGGAAAATTTTAAGTAGCTTAATGCAACGAAGTTGTTCCCTCGTCTGCTTATCTCTAATAAGCTTTCAATCCCAAAGTCATATGTTTTATTTATTTCTCCACTTCAGGGAACTCTATAGTTCCAAGAAAATCAGAATTAAATTACTAATAGAGGTAGAACGAAAAATGCAGGACTAAGGACAAACTCTAACCAATCAATCTCTCTAATTGTATCTGATTTTTCCCCTATTCTCTCTTTTGTACCGAATAGGCTTGTTCAACAACTCGCCAAGTAATATATATTAATATAAAATTTGAAAATTCAAAGTAGAAAGGCTCACAGAGATTTATAAATGTACCAAGTGTTACAAAGTTCAGAAACGAGCACAATAGCAATAAATTTGTGAGTCTCAGAGAGAGAGAGAGATTACCAGTCCAAAGTTTTACACAGTAGAATAGCGCGCATACAGGTAACTCCTCCCTCTGGATAAGGTTTCTGCAATTTCTTGGCAATCTCCTGAGGAACCTGATAATTGTGTCTCAGAGAGGGAGAGAGAGATTACCAGTCCATAGTTTTACACAGTAGAATAGCAATGAGCATGTACGCTGTATGCATGCAGCCTTGCAGTTTACTCCTCCCTCTGGATAAGGATTATGCAATTTCTTAGCAATCTTCTGAAGAACCTGATAATATGTTTTCCAACCTCATCCCATTCATGGGTGCGGTGCTTTACCCAATCAGCTTAATTGAATGGCTGTAAATTAGTATAAAGATTTATAAAATACTAACACCTCTTAGCCAGGAACGTAATTCATTATTCTAAAATGAGTCGAGCCAGTGTATTTCTTGAACTAAACATTTGAACCTAATGTCACAAACCCAAATCATATTTTTTTTTTTTTCTAGGTTTGGGGTTAGATTCCCAAAATAAATTACAATCATTTTCATTCTCTATCTGTTACTTTGTTTTTTTCCCCCATTAGTGTTGCTTCATTTTTTTTTTTACTTGAAAAATAATTTTTTTTATTTTTTACAAACTTCATTTACCTGTCATTAGATTTTCTTAATATATAAAGAAATCCCTTATACAGAGTAATAATTTATGATAATGTTTCACCGCACCCCCCAAATCCCCCATATTCTGTTATTTTATTTGTTGCCATGGTCCTGGTCACAAAGACTCTCTCTTGTCAATCTTTTGGCTAGGTAAAATATTTTTCCAGAACTAGATTGATTGAATATGTATCTGAAGGGTACCATAGTTGTCTCTTGCTATTTTAGATTAGGACATCTTGTTTTACATATGGAAATTAATATGACAAACTTTTGCAGCTCATTACAATTGGATATCTTTTCTAATTCCTGTTGTGGCTACATCTTTGTCAGGGTTTCAGGAGAAATAATGTGAGGTCTCAAGCAGAGCCACGGGCTCTTTATCTTCATTCTGTATGGAATTCAGCCTCCTATATTTTACTTTTAAAGAGCCTTGTTGGAGAAACAAATGTTTTTCTCTTCAATAACAGCTCCACCTTTGTTTTGGACAGGTTTTGACTCATCGTTCAGGTTCTGCTCCTATGCTTTCCCTCATATACTCAGAGATACTAAAGATGCTTCGTTTATGCGGCCTCTTGAATTTTGATGTGGAGATTTTTTTCCCCCATGATCTTTATAGTCTTCCTAGAGGTTATCATAAACAAAGAAGTAAGGAGTCTGATCAACCACATATTTTGACATCACAATCCCTTTTGTTGGAGGTAACTTATCTTGTCTTGCCAGCATATGTCAGCATGTGTCCCTAACCTTCTGCTAAATCCTTGGTAGTTATTCTGTCCGATGAAATATTTGTCTTTTATGCTTATGTCAATGGGTTGTGGTCTTATAATAAATAAAAGTACATGCCACCACGTTCCTGAAATAAATAGTCTAATAATAAGCATTCTTAAGAGACAGGACTGGATGAAACTACCTATAATTTAAGATCTATGGGAAACTAAAATTTATTTCTTTGTTCTTGTGCAAGTAGTCAGTTTTTTTGAACAATTTTTCATTCTAGAAAGAATTCTCAAAGTCAGATTTTCAGATAAAGATGATCATCCTTGAAAGATTGATGGAGTGTTAAAGTTTTTTTTATTAATTCTGCCATACTGAAGTCATGATTTTATGAAGGATTCCGTGATTTTGAGTTTTCTTTTTTGACGCGGGACGAGAAACCAGAAAGAAAGAAATGGATGAGAAAATAGAAGAATAGATAGACTAGAAGAAGGGGATGAGAAAATAGACGGACGGGGGTGAGAACAGA
>JAOTQH010000011.1:2398115-2409713 GCA_025631255.1 Cornus kousa | reverse complement strand
TAGAAGAAACAGGTATGTTGGGTGGTCGTCCTGTTGATGCTCCTATGGATCCAAATACAAAACTCTTGTCAGATGAGAGTGATTTATTTGATGATCCTGGCAGATATCGATGTCTTGTTGGGAAATTAATTTATCTCATTGTCACTCGACCGGATATCTCATATGCAATTAGTGTCATAAGTCAGTTCATGGGATCTCCTAAGATGCCATATTGGAATGCAGTTTTTCGGATTATCCGATACCTCAAGCAAGCTCCAGGTTTTGGGTTGCTATATAAACCAAATGGACATCTTAGGGTGGAAGGTTTCACAGTTGCTGACTGGGTTGGTTCTCCCTTAGGTAGGAGATCTACAGGCTACTGCACATTTGTTGGTGGAAATTTTGTTATATGGAAAAGTAAAAAGCAAACAGTGGTAGCACGGTCTAGTGTTGAAGCAGAGTACAAGGTGATGGCCCATACCTCTAGTGAGTTAACGTGGATACAACATTTTCTTGAGGAACTTGGGTTAATAATCAAGACTCCAATTCCATTGTTCTGTGATAACCAAGCAGATGTTCACATTGCATCCAATCCGGTATTTCATGAAAGAACTAAGCATATTGAAGTTGATTGTCACTTCACTCGAAAAAAAATATTGAGTGGGAACATTTCTACTCCATTTGTGAAGTCTGAAGATCAATTAGCTGATATGTTTACCAAGGCTCTTGGTCATAATCGGTTAAAGGTGATTTGTTCCAAGCTGGAATTATATGATATATATTCTCCAGCTTGAGGGGAGTGTTAGAACATTTATATGTATGTAGTTATTTATGTTGGGGTCAGATTGTAATTATATATATAGTTGTGGCCATTGTGCAAATAGGCCATTCTTGTATTTGTATATTTACCCTTTTATGTTTAGGGTTGATTAATGAGAATCAGAAGGCTGTGCCTTCAATCTGTGTTCAATACATCTGTTCCCTCTCTCTCGTGTAAACTTTCACATGTATATAATAACAATTTCAAAATATATTTTAGTTTGTAGTTTTGAGATGAAAATTAAAGAAGTTTGCATAAGTTTCAGTGTTGTTAGGAGATACTGTTCCAATTTATAATAAAATGGGGGAACAAGAATAAAAGAAAATTGTTAAGAGCAAGATGATGAACAACTCGATTCTCTCTAAAGGTTACAAGTTTTCATCACCTTCCCAACAAAATCACTTTTATAATTACCTGCACAAACACTAATTGTGGGTGGCATATGGATTGGTGTGTATTTGGTGTGATCTTTTGCAGTGTAGTGGTGTCACAAAATTCAATGAAGGGAAAAATGGCATATATCTCTGCGGATAAGAATCCGTGATATAGCAAAACTGAAATCGAGAATTTACTCCAATTTTGCACTCAACTCGCCGATCTGCGAGTTGACAGCAGATTTGATCGCCCAGGTTGTCAAATCATGTTACATAGGTCTCTTCTTATAAAAAGATACTTTGATGACCCCAATCATTTGGGAAAAAAATCAAGGATGATGATGATGGTGTGTGTGTGTGTGTGTACTGCCATGTCAACACCTTTAAATTTTTTCATGTTGCAGCACATTTTGTCCAGTTCTTAGACTTACCTGGAAAAAAGAATTTAGTTTTCAATCAGACACGTGTGTCAACAAACAAAATGGTTTGCATGTTTAAAAATCATGGTGAAAAAGGAATGCATATGTGTGGCAGTGTTGCTGTTATTGTGAAAAGAAAGTGAGAGGCAAGAAGATGAAACTATGAATAATGTAAAAGCCATTTTTTTTTGTAACAAGAAATTGAGTTAGTCTATTTTAACAAACTTGGTTAGGATGTAGAGGGCTTGAGTTTGGCCAAGCATATATGAACCAAGAATGATGGAGTTGGCATGGATCAAACTCAAGCTCAATTCTGAGTCGAACACTCTGAAGCTCAGTTCCGTTCAATTGCAATCCTGCAAGTTGTCTTTTAGGTTTTCTGACTTGGTTTTTTCCGGGGCAACTAAAATCAGCTTACTTTTGGGTTAAGTTGAAGTTGGGAATTGTCCATCTTGAACACAATTCATGTATTATAATGTTTAAAATAACCCGGAGCCTTTACTTATCAAAAAATAATAATAATAACCCAGAACCAACCAATTATCTTATAATTTTAATCAAATTGAAAGAATATAGTGAGTCATTAAGTCATTGGAATAATTGATATTGCCAGAGATATGTTTGAGTGCAACTAATGGGGTGAGGGCGTCGGTGTTGATTTATGACTGGACCCTAGTTGCCTGAAAATAATTTATTCCAGGAAAATTTAAACAAACAAGATTTGTGAATTTCAGTTGGTTTTGCCAGCTTTATTGATTAGAACATTGATATTCAGATTCTAATAGATACAATAAAGATTTTTCAAGTGCAATATCAATAACCAGCAATTTTTTCACGTAGTATCAACATCTTTTTTGTATCATTGCACGAACTTCATTGTCGTTGCGTTTCCTTATTGCAATTTTATTATTATTATTATTATTATTTTTGGTAGGAACTGGGTATTTGACGGCATGCTTTGCACTTATGGTTGGACCACAAGGCCGTGCAGTTGGTGTTGAACATATTCCTGAGTTGGTCACTTCTTCAATTGAGAATATCCAGAAAAGTGCAGCGGCTCCGTTACTGAAAGAAGGTTCCCTCTCTGTGCATGATGGTGGTATGTTTCAGTAGGAGCCACATATTTTCTTTTGTCATTCAATATTTGAGAATAATCTAATCTCGTTCGCAATGATAATTCCATACAAATTAAAAATAAAAATAAAAAGTGTTTCTTGGGGATGAAATGATGATATGTTTGCAAGGAAACCTGGGGTCCCAAAGAATTTGATTTCTTATGATGATTGTTTGACCCATGGACTTCATTCTTTGTATTCAGGCTTTGTAAATCATTTTGGTGTTTCTAATTCAAAGAATTTCTTTTCTTCTTTATAGAAAAGTAGATATTTTCTAATTTGGAAAGTTTTTATTTTTTAAGTTCTAATTCCTGTACATTGGTAATATTAGCATCCGTTTCCCTGTAAGAAGCATCAACTCGATAAATCTTAAGAAAGTGGGGCATAAGCATGACAATAAAATATTTATTTTCTTATAAAAATTTATTCTTTTCATTATAATTAAATTTAATGTGTAATGTCTAGATGAAAGCTACGACTTTACATTATATAATAATATATATCCTTGTCGTATCATGAAAGTCATTAAAAGGAGACGATATATGTGTGCTTGTGTGGTTGAATATGTACATGGATATGTATATGCCTGTGTGTGATTGTATATATATTTATACACACAATATGATGACTTCTTTATCCTCTCCTACTCTAATGTTCACTCCTTGAATAATCCATTTTTTAAATCTTGTTTTTACTTGGTTCATTGGTCACATGTGTCGTGTTCAAGAAGTGTCAACTGTGGATCTGCGATATGAAATTTATTTCAAAATTTGTTGGAAACCTTTTTGGAATGTTCCAAATATTGTCAATTTCAAAACTTGTGTGACATGTACAAGGTTCGTCCTTATAGTGGTGCTAACCAGAACTTCCTACTTTTGGGTTATTATAATATTTTTTGGGTAATGACAGATTGCCTGATCACACTTATTCTGTATACTTATCTTGATTCATATAGAACTTAATCCTTTTCAAAATGTATATTTTTTTAATGATCAAGTTAATTCAAGGATGCAGACTATTTTATTTGATGATATATGCATGGTGACAGATGGAAGGCTTGGCTGGCCAGAGTTTGCACCTTATGATGCTATTCACGTCGGAGCAGCAGCACCAGAAATCCCTCATGCACTTATCGATCAGTTGAAGCCTGGAGGCAGAATGGTGATTCCAGTTGGGAACATATTCCAGGACCTAAAGGTAGTTGAGAAGGATCTGGACGGTTCAGTCAGTATCCGAACTGAGACCTCAGTTCGTTATGTTCCTCTTACAAGCCGAGAAGCTCAGTTGCGGGGCTATTGAGGCTCGGATGATCCTTTCATCTATATGCCTGGAAATCTCTGGGTTAGCAGTGTAGAAATCACTCTTTCTTTACTAGTGCACTTGAAGTTCTGTATCTGTACAGATACTGCTGTTACATCTTTTGAAGTGCTCAATAGCACAATAAGTTTGGAACTAATGAGATTGCATGGCATAGACCTCGGATAAATCATACATTTGTTGCAAACTGAATGAAGAAAATTAGTAGAAAAGGCTGGTCTGTAGAAAATATATGCCTTGTGTTTTATTTGAAGAGCAAGGAACAAGAGTACATTTGAAGTTCTTTCTATGGATAAATGCTAGTTCATCTTGTATGAAGTGCCTTAAAAGAAGTCTGGAAATTAGCTGAGAATGCATGGTGTAAACCTTTTTTTGTTCTCTTTTTTTCATTGGCAAAGAAAAACAGTGTGTCCCTTTGGGAGGTTGAGAAGATGCCACTAGGCCACAAAGCCGAGTGTTGGCAATAAAGCCATAGTTTGGTTAGATTTTGTACAATTGAGGTGAATAAAGTTAAATGCACGAGAAGCTCAATCCACAGTAAGGATTTGTAGAATTGAGGTGAATAAAGTTTATGCACGAGAAGCTTAATCCACGGTAAAGATTTGTTGTGTTTTGCCTATATGGAGAACAAAAATCTAGAATTTGTTTGGTTCAATTTTTTTAAAATCAGTTGAGAATTTAGAAAACAAAATATTGTTTTCAAGAATTCGAAAACCAAAATTTTGATTTTACATAAACTACAAATGACAGTTTAACAGACTTTTTAGTTGAGTTTTTTAAAAACTGCAATTTTAACAAGTTCTTATACAATATTTTGATTTTTAGTTCTCTAGAAACAAAAAAATAAATAAATAAATAAATAAAAATTGTAGTAAAAAATTCGAACCAAATAGGCCACTAACCTCTCAGAAAGTGAGCCCTGCAAGAGAACACCAAGCATACATAGCCAAGCATAAAAATTCCTCTTTGTTTACAAGCAGAGCAAGAACTTTATTTCCTATTAATGCAGTTTTGAGGTCAGCAAACCCCTCAAACCTTTCGAAAAATCACAAAACAACCCCTCACGATGTTTCACTGTATTGAAAGAAATCGGTCTGCCTGGAAAGAATACATTAGCTATAGACAAAGGGCATCAATATATCACAACTAACTGTCTACCATTTGATTTCAAAAGTAAAACCCATCAAGTCCATGTACAAATAATTCCACTCTTGTCAGAGGAGGCTACAGGTTTGCCGAGACCACTCCAAGAACAACATAGGACAGAAGTAGCGTGCTCCTTTAGAGTGCTCACTATATCAGCTTTTGATATTGACCAAACAGAGATCGATCCATCAGCCGATCCAGCAGCAACATAGTTGTCATCTGCACTAATACAGGAACGGCTCCAATTAGATGCCACCCTATTCCCAGCTGCGCTAAATCTGCCACAAACTTCGAGAGAGTGCATATCAAACAAATTGTGCAAATTGTCTCTCCCACTTGTCAATATTACATTTCCATTTCGGGATGAGGATATTGATGTAACAGCAAGTGAATGTGCAGCAACTTCACTGAGTAGCTTTCCTGTTTGGATATCCCACAACCGAATATTCCCATCAACATGACCTGAACAAATGGTCAGTCCATCCATGCTGAAACAAAGAGCATTGCAATTGCTGTGAAAGATAATTGTGTTGATGCAGTATCCTTTCTGCAGATCCCAAACTTTTATGGTACGATCATAAGCTGCACTCACAACATGGCGACTTGAAACTTTGCTCACATCTACAGCACAGACTTTATCTATGTGGCCTGTGAGAGTATGACGGATCCGACCTGAATTTACATCCCATACATACAAGTTGTTTGAACTACTGGCTGCAATAACAGATCTATTATCATGCGTAATGGTGAGATCAAGAACAGAGCCCAGACAACCATGAAGAGTGCGACTTAGCGACCCAGTGTTTGTATCCCATATCTTAATAGTCCTGTCCTGTCCCCCACTAATCAAATTCCCAGAATTGTATTCAAACAATATAGAAGCACAGCCACCTTCATGAGCAGGGATTTTGTGCTTGCATGCATTGGGAATAGTTGACTCCACATAGTACTCAGCACCTTCTTCACTTCGGCGAACCACACCATCCACTTGCTGCCGGGCAAGTTGTTCTATGCTACTGGCCTTGACCCGATCAAGCATCTCTCCATAAATTGCATTAGCCTAATATACCAAGAAAAATGATAACTAACAAAATTTCTAACTGAAGGCAAAATGAACAGATACAATATCTAGGTACTTCCAAAAGCATAGGGAAGAAAGAGTTAAATGGGAGGAGGACATCTTTGGATCAAAGGATTGGAAGGATGAAGTCTACATCCAGGAATCAATCAAGCAGTTTAAATTTCCAACCTTTACTCATATAAAGGCTAGTAAAAGCATGGTTACATCTTAGCAAGATTACAACAGGATAATGATTTCACTAACAGAGAAAGATGAAAACAAAAGGACCACAATTGAGAACTCCTAACTAACAAGGCTCCAAGTCAACTGTTTATGCAATCCACTCCCTACCAGAGAGACAGAGAGAGGCACAATCTTTTAACATAACCAACACAGCCCTTGAGTAGATGAAACAAAATCAAGTGTACCATAAGCTGAATCACATTTTAGATTCTCAAATTGTATATCCAAGGAAAAGTCACGAATTTACTCGCATTGAAGGAATACTTCATCATATTCATATCCAGGCTAGGAACTAATAATAGTATTTTAAATTCTCATAGGCACATTAGTAACAACTCCAGTAATCCACTTATCCATAAGGCGTTGTTACCTAGTGTTGTTCACGCCTATATGGGATCCCGAGAGAAATCTGCTATAAAAAGACCAAGTTGTTGGTCTTGTTAAGCATAAATGACTTGTGAACGAACCAAATATATTTGAGAAAAGCAAAAATAAAATCCTCTCAAATTTTCACAATGGTCCTACCAAGAGAAACTCCTCTGAAGTTAAAGAGATCTCCTTAAAAGTGAGAAGTTTTTATTTTCTAGAAGAGTGGTAAAAGAAGTTAGGCAAGAACTCATTTCTTCCTTTCCCCGCCCCTGCCCGAAATCCTGCTTTGGTGGGCCCTGTTTACGTATCATTAGGAAGTGCATTAACATAAATACAGCAGTAAGAAGGGGCAATACAAAAGTGTGAATAAAATTCTGTACAATTCATATAAGTTAATGCATATCAAATAAGTAATATGCATCACTGATGTTAAATCTATAACTGTTGTTGAGACTCGACTGATCCTTGCTATTGTATGTCCAAGTCATTTCCAAGCAAAATATTACATACCAGTATCAAGCTATGCTACTCCAAAGTAATGAAGCCAAATTATAACAATGAAATGACAATAACAACAAAAAATTGGCAAAAATAGCAATAATGGTACCTCATTAAGGCGTTCAGCATCCTGCATTTTCGACAACATCCAACGGTCAATTAACATTTTATTTTCAGCCTCAGCATTTTTAGCTTTCGTAATCATCTCCTCAAGTTGAGTTTTAAGTTCCTGGTTCTCACTTGAGACCAATTCTAAACATTTAGTCTTTTCTTCTAAATCTATAGTCAAATGAGAACATTCATCCCTGCAACATGTAACAAAGTTTCAATCATTCATATTATACCTTAAATTATCACTAGTATTTCCGGTTCAAGGCAAAAAAGATAAGGGCAAAATAACTGAGGGGAAAGAAACCTTGCATTATTGAGCTCATTTTGCAGATCAGTGATTATAGCTTCTTTCTCTTGAGCTAAAGTTTTTGAAGCTCTGGACTCAGCCACTTCCACCACAAGCTGGTCAGATAATCGGGCTTGAGCTTTGTACAATTGCTGAAGTTCCAATTCGAGATTTTCTGCTTTCTCTTTCCATTCTGAACCCTACAAGAATATACAAACTAACTCAATCATGGTATTCATAATCATTAAAAGATGAAAGGAGAGGCAAAAAAAACGTGACATTGAAATTAAATGGTAACTGGAAACGAGAGCATCTAGTTCAAGCAGCACTTAACAACAACAGCCATGTAGGTCAACATTCAAGTGTTTTCTTTCCTGCCAATATGAGCAAATTTGGGGCGTGTTGGTTTAGTTGAACATGCTCTTATAGAGCAGCACCTCTTTATACTTCTAAAGTATAATTGGAAGGAGATCTAGGAAATAACCAATGGCAATGTGCAACACATAATTATTAAAGGCTCAAGGCACGCTGAGCAACCACGGTCCCAAGGAATTTAAGTGCAAATGTCCAAAATAAGGCACATGCCTAAGCCGACTTGGGCACACATATGATAGTATTGCACATTATATATAGTTATAATTAAAAATGTTGAAACATGCAACACAAACAATGCTGAGTCTTGATGAATATGAAGCCCTCTGGACCCACAGCAGGCCTTTTGACAAACTATGGTGCTACATATTCCTACATTAAAGAAAATTATTTAACAGATTTATGGGCTTCAAATATTGGTGAAAAAAAAATGCATCTCGTAGATTTTGATAACACCTTCATCGTGATTAGGTTTAGTGGGTTTTGCATGATCAATAAATACAGAACATATTGAAAGAAAACAATAAAGGGAATGCTTTATGGTAAATCAAAAGCAACTATCCTGTTGAATTCTGGAATTTTCTTTGCCTTTCATTATAATTACATTGGTAGTTTTTCATGATTATGGATTGACAAATACTCAAAAAACACAAGGAAAAACACCAAGAGATGGCTAATAGACTACACAAGCTTTATGGCATAAATTTTACACAACATCTAGCGGTCAAGAGCAAACAAGTCCAACACATGCACGCAACACTTAAATAAGAAAATGAAGACTACATCAGACGAGACACAAGGCAAGAAACGATTAAATAAGACGTGAATGCTTCAGTGAGAAGCTAAAATAGAAATAGCCGAGGGAAATGATAACAAAGCAGAGGAAAAGTTTGGAAGATTTCTCATAGGCTAGCTATGCTTCTTAGAATAAAACAGTGGGCGGTCAAGAAGGATGCCTTCAAAAAACGATTTTATAAGAAGTGGAGTGCCAAGATGGATTAGTGACAACAGAAAGAAACATGAAATTAATGAAGGCACCAGTTAGAAGCTATACGTAGCATCAATTTAATTAAGACAGATAAGAAATGGTTGGATTAGATGATTTGGCCATGTAATACTGAAAAAGGAAAAATATAGAAAGGTCAAGTGAGAGGTTATCAGAAAAACCAAGATGACCTTGAAAAAAAAAGCTGAGTTGTTGCTAAAGAATTCATAAGGGCAACACAAGTAGTGTAAAGTTGAGGATTCACAGGTTTCCAATTGCTTTTGTGTTCCTCAAATTAAATCAAAGCTTTGCAACTTTTGTTTAATTTTAATATCTGATTACTTCTGTTTAATAAAACTTCAACTCAATTTAAAATGCCGTCAATTTTTTTCTTTAAAAAAAATATATAATTCCGAAAATCCACGACTAAATTTACATTGACTATACAATCTTAGGGACTAAATCCAGAGTATCAAATAGTTGAGGTAACTCTTTACACTTCAAAACAATTACAACTTAATAGCACGTGACGCTGAAAGAACTAATTAATCAATTGAGATACATAAATAAGTAAACAGATTCATTTATATACATATACATACACATATATAGATATAGATATTCACAGGTATGGAAAAAAAAAAAAAGGACCTGAGAAGCAAAGGGCCTTGATAGAGCAATGAAAGCAGGAGCATGAGCACCTTCCTCAAGTAAATGCCGCTTCCGAAGAGCCTTCAGAGCATGTTTAATTGCTTCCTTTGCGATCTCGTCATGTGACCTGAAAATATATATATCATTAACCGATCATTACCAATTCAATTATATATATATATATATATATATATAAACATATGCATTATATAAGCATATAATAATAAGAATAACTTACATAATGATGGAATAATATGTGTTCAAGCGGTCAATTCTTTAGGGTCTCTAGAGTTGAAAAAGATACCTCTTCATTGATTTCAAATATAAACTGATGACCGGTGAGGGGTTTCCTTTGTAGTAACAGAAAGTTACCTTGAAGCTGGAGGCTGTTCAGTGTTCTGTAGCACCACCAGAAAGAAAATAGAAAAAAGCAGTCATATTTGCGAGGAATTCACATTATAAGTTGAATATACATGCATATTCACAAGAATTTAATCATATAGATACATATAAAAATTTGGAATTTGTTGAACGAAGGTCCAGCATACACGATAAAGATAAGTATAGCTGACTGAAACACATTGCTATACAATAAAAAGTCAATAAAAAGTTGTCAACAACAATAACAGGATGGAGAGAATAATCTCCAAATCCCATATGAGCAAAAGATGACATTTTGAGATCAAGCTATTCTATCCCCCAATGAATGTGGCCAAGAAGCCAAAGAAAGTATACCTAAGAAAGTAACAATTCAAGTCCTAAAGTTAAAGATTTGTTAACCTGATTGAACTATTTGGCTATGTAAAGGTCATATTTACATCTCCCCAATAGCATTATGGAATTATTTGCCAGGAAAGAAAATAAATAAATAAATAAAACTCATAAAGTGCATTAATTTCATCATCACAAAGCATAAAATTCCATATCTTTCAATTCCTTTTCCTCAGTTTTATTCAGCAAATAAAACAAGTTCATATAGATAAACATACACGCATAATTACATACAAGGCAACAACAATTGAAACACTAAGTTATATACATGAACATAAACAAACCCTCGATTTGCTTCAGATTCAAAGGTAACAGAGAAAGCCCCAAAAAGGATTCATATGCAATAGTACCCAATAACCCTTTTCAGATTTCTCTCATTATGTACAGTTTTATAGTCAATTTAAATGATTCAAACCAAGAAACAGTAATACGAAATATATATACATACATATAAATGAACAGATTTGAATGTATACACCATTAGAGGGAGAGAGACACACCTGTTTTTCTTGTAGGAGAGATGAAGTTGTTCTGGAGACTTTTGGTTAGTTGCTTGTAGCGAAAGCGATACATACACAACATTACTCTCGCCCGCCTCTATCTCTCTTTCTAGATTCACAAAGGACCTTTCGTCAAATGGTGTAGCTTGGGCGGATCAATAACTCACTCAATCTCAGCCGAATTCAACTTTTTGTAGATTTTGTAGATCAATTTAATTAGAATTAGGTTTGAAATAAGGTCCAAGCAACTTGAGTCCTCCTCTTAAACTTTATTTTCTATATATTTATAATTTTAAATATATTATATTTTGTTTTCTATAAATTTTAATTTATTGTATATTAATATTTTAAAATTAATGTTATGAGAATTGATTTTATAAAATTTTCAAAAATTTACATTCCTTTTTGAGTTTTAAAATTAATCCATACTTTATATATGGACATTTAGATTAAATCTATTGATCTTTTTTCAAACTTACCTATATCCTTTCTTTTTAATACAAAACCATCCTCATCTTATTTTTTAGTTTCTATATTTAATTTTATCATTACTACTATAACAATAATAGGTAATTACTAAAA
>JAOTQH010000011.1:2386901-2398015 GCA_025631255.1 Cornus kousa | reverse complement strand
CATTATATATTAGCCGTTGTGTATCATATTACGAGTACTAGTGATGCAATACAACAAATGGCTTCATCTGTTTCTTTAACTAGGTCAAATTCAAATGCTGGACAAAGAATATAATTTGTCAAAATTTGGACATTTTCAAACCAAATGCTTAGTTTTCACTCCGTTTTAACCATATTGATTGATGTCTAACAGAATATGGGAATATAATATTTCAAGAGTATCGAGAATATAATATGTTGAATTGGACATACCAAAATTTGAACATATCATACCAGAATATCTTGAGAGTATCAATTAAAAGTATTTAATATCTCGAGAGTATTGAGAATATAATATGTTAAATTGCTATTTTTTATTATTAAAAGAAATTGAAAGTTTTTATTGATTGGGATACTTCAAGTAGGTAACATACCTAAATATTGAATAAATTTTGACATTAGTGAGTGACACACCTTGTTGCTTAACATAACAGATGACATGTGAGCTTTCTAATGATATATGTGGGAAATTAACACACTGATTAAAAATGGTCTGTACTTTGCTTTTGAATATGGGAATTGATTAAAATTGTTGATGTTCATAAAATTCAAAATTCCTAGTGAAGATGTAACCGAACCAATTTAATCATGGACTAGTGCATGTGCTCGATTGGAACATTGTGTGCAATGGGTTCACCATCTCATGATTCAAGTAGGTCAATTAGTTGTCTGCCACATGGTTGGAACCTAAATGTCAATGTCATAACACTCAAAACAATTGAACCATATGTCCTCAAGAAAATTATTAATTCATATTTGAACCATTGTTCACAATCGCGTTATCAGTCATGGTTGCGGTATAACGAATTCAATTATGATTCATCGTATCGATCGATACGTGATATATCGGTCGGTTCGTAATCCTTTTTCAAGAATTCAGTACCGTTACATATTTTTATTAACCAATCGATTCAGTTAATTTACACTATATTTTTTCAAATTCATTACACCATAACCATAACTGCGAATCATAATTTGAACCTATCTTTATTTGATGACACTAAACTTTGAAACTATAATTCTTTCAAATGCAATTCTTTCTTCTTCTTCTTCTTCATCATTTTATTTTATTTTATTATTTTTTTTTTTCCGTTCGTTTTTTGGATGTAATGATGTGAAATAATATTGAGTGCTGATCACTCAACAACGCATGCTATAAGGCAAGATAAGTCATAATTTATTGGAAAAAGAAAAAGGCACGTACCTTATATAAATGATTCTCATCTCTTATTATTTTTGATGCCATCTTCGGCAATTTCTCTTCAACTCCAATTACACTATGCCATAATGCACATAATCGCTTGAGCAGTCTTTGTCAAGGAGGTGGTAAATTTATCTCCAAAATTGCACTAAAATGGCACATGTTATGATTGAACCTACCCATAATTTGTGTTTCGTTTGTAAAAATAAAAATCAGACAATAATTTAGTTTCATTTTCTTAACAAGTCACTCAGAAAGAAAAGAAAATAAGGGACGTGATATTTGTGCTCTTTGCGCCCCATTTCTTTATTTTAATAAAGTAAATTACACGACTACCCTTGATCTTTTGGTTTTTATACTAATTAAACCTTCTCTGCTAAATAAAGTCTTCGCGGGAGAAAAGATGCATCTCCGCAAAAATGATTTGTGGCCTTATAGATGCAATCTTAAGCTGTTTGAAAAATAATATTGGTAATAAAAGATACATCTCCACAAAACTGATTTGTGGCCTTATAGATGCAATCTTAAGTTGTTTGAAAAATAATATTGATAATAATACTCCCGGTCCCAAAATAAGTGTCTATTTTTAACAATCTAACTTTTTAAGCGTGAATGCATTATCAAATTTACCCTTATAGGTTCATAGTGATGTGATGATTTACTTTTTATGGATTCAATGCAAGAAGGTTAAATTTGTAATATTACAAAATATTATACAATGACTTTTCAAATGAGACACTTATTTTGGGACCAATAAAAATAAAAAAATAGATATTTATTTTGAGATACTTCCCAATTATAATCCTTAGTGTAATGTGAATGCGCTAGCCTTGTAAGGGTAAGACACTGCGACAATGAGCCAATCAAAACTGGTTTTCCATTGTGTGCTTTAAAAATGAATAATTTCTTTGTTTCCCTCATTCTTTCTGTTTCCTCCTTCATTTCACATCTCACCTTCCATGCTTTGACTGGCAAGATTACATAAAAGCAAAAGCAATGACAATGGCTCAAAGGAAAAGCTTTTCTCTTGCAAGGATGTGCCTACTATTTTTTGGTGCATACATATATATACATATACATATACATCTATAAACATACAAAAATACATATAATCATGCATGAGGCAGTCCCTAATAGGAGTATATTATTCTTTATTAATCTACAGAAGTTAATTCAACTTAATTTGTCAATTATATATGGTTGTAACTAATTTTATTCCACAGATGGCGGCTCAATTAAGAGTCTGATCTTCTCTTGTCCCATCAGAACCTAATTCCTACTCTTTGTTAAATGCCTAAGTGGGCCCCAAAAGGTGGAGTGTCTTATTTGGTAATTTAGTGAATCTTTGCTATGCTAATTGGTGCATGAATTGGCTGAAGAGCATTTGCAATTCAATGGTTAGAAATGCAATGGATATAGTAATGTGGTCCAAATTGTATAATGACTGAATGTTGTAGATTGTTTGGCTGCACCTATCTATATATGTGTGTGTGTGTATATGTATATGCATATACATTTCTTTATGCATATTGTCTAATGAAATGACCTCTTGAGCTTAAAGTTTTGCAGTGGTTAGAACTTTCTATATCTCACTTGAATATATTTGGTTGATAATTTTTTGAACTTTACTTGCGTCTTCACTTGAATTCTCAGTGATTTTTTTTTTTCTTCTTTAGATCCTCTTTGTATTCAACTCATATTCATAAAACAAAAATAAAAATAAAATAATAATAATAAAAAATCATACTCATAACAAGAGAGAGCTATAATTTAAATATAGATAATTTGACTAAATCAACGCTTCTGCACTTGCTTTCTCTAATGGGTCATAGAGTAACATGCCAGAGGTTGTATGGGACAAAAAAGTCAAAGAGACAAAAAAGAAAAAAAAAAAGTAAAAAGTTAAAAATATAATGGAGGGAAGAATAGAAAAGGCCAATAAAGTACTCCGTAAATCACTAAAATCTACCCCATTTTCTTCCCTTGACTTCTTTCCCCCCTACTTTTCCTCCCTCCTAAATTCCTTCCTTCTCTACTCACTTTTGTGGCATTCTAAAATCAAATACCACCAAGTCACCTAACAATGTGTTGTTAGGTCTCCTCCATTCATCAGCATCTAGAACCCTTTTTGCAATTAAGTGCGCCTGCAGTTGTAGTGATTGTACCCACTAAAGAAGATGGTCTTGCACCCAAGCTTGAAGCCCTAGCATAGCTCGACGAAGACCCGGCACCGGACGGCGTGAAAAATGCACCATTCAACATCAAATCCCCTTCAGACCTCCAATTCCAATTCTTCCACTCACTCGCTGGTGCATCCTCATATTTGGTCACCTGCACATATAAAATTCACATTTAATGCTTGATATTGGACTAGCATAGCTGCATAGTGCACGAGACTCCCATCATTATCGGAAAAATGTCAAAAAGAAATGAAATTTTACCTCTTTGCTGTTACTGTCATCTGGTGCAAGAAATCTGTTGCCTTGGCTATTGATGGTGGGTGAAGCACTCCCTCCAATGGCATACATTTCCCAGTGGGTGTAGTCATTGTTCACCACATGAAAGTAACCAAGTCTGCATCTGCATGTGTGAAAAACAACAATGCACATGTCACATTGATATCAAACCATGCATGGTCCCACCTTACTAATTAAACCAAAATTAGTATTAAATGTATTAAAGTCTTTAGATTTAATAAATGTATTATCTAGTACCATTATACTTATGACACGTGTCCATCCACATCAGTGCTGAGGATGAACTTCTCATCACTGGTGAAGAGACAGGTATTATCCACATGATACTCAATCATGAACCGTCCATTTTCAGAAATGAATGGTTCAAGATTGAGCAAATATCAAATAATGGTACATAGCCAATATACCTAATTATGCATCTTTATCTTTATTTTCATACTATTTTACCTTGGCATTCTCTGGACAAGCCCTTCTCCAAAGTGATTGAAGGCAATTGTGACCTGCATGTTCTTGTCTTGAGTAAAGGAATCACTATGTCCCAAAAGCATGACCTTGTCATGGTGGGTCATATAATTGTTTGAAATGGTGATAGCTGTGGACCCATGAATGGCATCAATCAGCCCATCCTTACAGTTTGACAACGAACAATGGTCCACCCACACATGGCTCCCGCCAAAGATGGACACCCCGTCGCCGTCCGATATGGTCCTGAACCCGAAGTGCCCTGGGGAGTCCCTCACCAGAGCATTCCCTCCTTGCTTGCAGTCATGTATGTTAAGCCCGTGTATGATGATATTGGTCACGTACTGTATGGTAATGCATGGACCACCGGCTATGTGGACGCTAGCTCCCCTGCCGTCGATCGTCTTGAACGAGTTCATGATCAGCTCCTCCTTCAGCCTGATCACCATGTCGCGCGCGAAAATGATCCACAGCGGCTCCGTCTGGATCACTGCGTGTCGTAGGGTCCCCGGCTTAGGGTTCACCGCATCGTCGTCGCTCGAGTCCGTGACCACGTAAATCTTGCCACCTTTTCCACCCACCGCGTTTTTACCGAACCCAATCGCGCAATCGGCTAGCCGTTGGCGGTTGTTCTCCCAATCGGGGTCGCACCGCCAGCAATCGTCGATCGGATTTCCGGTCCCACACGAGAGATAGCCCAAGCCCCTTCTAGAGGCATTGATGTTCCTGCATACAAATAAAATGTGACACAATTTGTTAAAATGTCGCACATTATATATTAACCCGTAACATATCTTGTTGTACTGTAAAGAATTCAGACTCGAACACTATTAGGGACATAGTGAAGCCTCTTACGTACCTATGTACTTCTTGTACAACGGCTTCAGGATCTTGAACTGGTCTGGAGGCAATGAGGGTTGGGGTTAGGAGAGAGAAGAGGAGGAAGAGAGAGAGTAGTGAATGACTGGCCATTGGCTCTCTTAATTTGTATCTCTAGTGAGAGAAATTCTTAAGAGAGAGGGTGGTGGGGGAATGAAGTAAGTGATGGGGGTTTATAAAGAGATAAAAGCCGGAGGAGATGGCGTGATTAAACTAAGCACGTGGGGTCCACATTTGCTTTCTGATTACCGGATTTACGGGGATTCAACAGTTCTTTGGTAGTTTTGGCCGTTGAGCATAAAGGTCACTGAACAGTCACACCTCTCTCTAATTCCTCCTTTGGACTACATGGACCAACAACGATCAATTCAAAACAGGCAATAATAAGTTCAGAAAAGAGATTGTATCATTTGTATTAATTCTTATTTGTATTACAATACATGCTTGGAGGTCATAATCACAGAACTGGTAACTTGTGGAGATTAGGATATAGAGTTCCCTTTACTTATTTATATACATTATACATATATAGGGGAAAGTGCAGAAAATACCCCTGAAGTATACTTTTTATAGCATTTTTACCCCCTAACTGAAAAGGTGTGCAATAAATACCCTTAATTTTTTGAAATTGTGCAAAATTACCCCTGTGTGCAATAAACACCCCTAAATTATTCCTGTAATACCCATTTTGCCCTTTTATTCTTCCCAAAATATCCCTCATTCTCTCTCCACTCTCTGCCGCCGGTCCCTCAAACCACCGTCTTTTGCACCCAATTTTACTTTCACTCTTCTTCTTCATCATCATCACCTAATCAACAGACATCCAATTAAAAGCTAAAATATACTAATAATTACACAGCTAAAAGCAGGAAAAGCTCTAACATTCCCTGCATCTATCCGGTCTTACAATCCCAGATCTCCATATTTTAGACTGGTACCAACAAAGAGGAGCATTAGATATACTTGGACTCCGAATTCCGAATTCCTCCTTAAATCATTATTATTTTGAGTATTAGTTACTCTTACTACTTCTTGGTTTGGCGCAAGATTAAAGGTTCTGAAGTTAACAGATGGTATGGATGATTTGGAAGGTCTGCGACGGTAGCAGAGTGGAGGGCAGCGTCACAGGAGAAGAGGCGTCGAGGATGAGGTCATAGAGGGGGTGGAGAGAAAGCACCGGTGGCGGCGGCGGCGGCGACGACGGGTATCGGAGTTCGGCTATGGGCATTAAAGCTTCCAAAGAAATGCTCAATTGCAATCTCTGATTGTGGGTCTGCTAAGATGGGGTTTTCTTCCACTGTTTTGCCACCGTCGTCAGCGACGAAGCAATCGATGATGGTTCTCTGTGATACGTCGATCCCATGAACCCAATTCAAACCCTATTTCAATATTAATCATTGCTGCCATCACGCCGCGAGCCGCCGTCTTCATCACGGCTGAGTTCAGTCCAGCCAATTCCACCGCCCCTTGCTCATAACCACCGTGAGATCTCGTTGGCCGCCCACCCATCCCCGGATCCATAGTCGCCGGTGGGTTCTTCTCCATCCACCGAGCTTCTTCTTCACGGCCGGATTCACAATGCCGGCAAAAATGGACCCAACATACACTGTCTCTTCCCACCGAACTCGTTAGGTACAATACACACCTGCAACTCAGCGGACTCGTTAGGCACAATACACACCTGCAACTCGGCGAACTCGTTGAGTCTGCGTCGGACTCGGACCTGAATCGACGTCTCTTTGTTCTTGAACGAGTTGTGCAGAGTCTTCTGGACTCCGACCCTTCCGTTCTTGAACGGCAACCAAACGCACCCGTGGCTTCCAATCTTCAGCTCCTCCACTATGTCGCCGGTCTGCAACATGTCGCCAGTCCACTCGTCGGCCGTCGGGCTCCCTTTCAAGCATTCAATCGACAGAACCGTCACTTCTCGGCCCCCTCCGATCTGAAATTCGGCTGAATTTGTTCAATCAGTTGTCATTCTTCACCAACTGCAATCAACCAGATCGTCCAGAATTGTAGAGAGAGAGAGATTGAGCAGGGGTTGTTTATTGTCTTGTTTGGTCTTTTTACAAAATTTTGTATTTTTAAATATTTTATATAATTATTGACTAAGGGTACTTTAGTCCAATTTGATTTTCAAATTGCAAGAGGGACTTAATTGTACCAAATTGAAACTTAAGGGGTGTTTTTTGCACGGGTGGAGTGTGATATGCACTATAAGCATAATTAAGGGGTATTTTTTGCACTTCACCCTACATATATATTACTAGTAGTAAATTAGCAATATAACCAACTGGGTGGGTAGGATGACCTTCCCCCAATTTGAACAAACGGGAGTTTCTCCCTAAAATTCATCCTCATTCAAGTAAACATTCTCAAAAACTAATTCAAACATGACGGGATGAGATATAATGCACATACCGATGAGACGGAATAAATTATCATCCCTACTAATTAATAAGTATTCATTTCTCTTCACTTGCAAGACATATAAGCAAAATAAAACAAAATTTTAGGGTTTTGATGAAATTACTGTTTTCATGATATAATTTATGAAAAAAGAAAAAAGAAAAAAAAAAGGGGTCATACAAATTGTTCAGAAAATAGGACTGTTGAAAATAATGAGATTAATTTCATCAGACAGTTCGTATGGAAAAGGAGAAAAAGCTTTTCACACTTACATATGCTTGGACCAGCACACATGGGTGGTGTGGGCCCGGACTCTGAAAATAGACTCGCGCGATCATTTTGCTTTGAATTGAAGCAAGATGATGAATTTTTTATTATTTATTTATTTATTTATTTTTTGCGAGGCAAGATGATTCACGAAGTATTATTTGTACCAAGTTTGATTCCTTTACTACCTTATAACGATATAGACAATGTAAAAATATTAACTCTATGTCAATATATTAATTGACCATTAGCGTGCATCAGAGATAAATTATGCTAATTAATATGCTAATTAATTACTCCCATAATTAGGCACCGACACTAATAGTATGACAGCTAATAATATCTATAACGTTGTTGATCGAAAAGACCCCTTTCATTTTCGGTATAATTTTGACTAGGATGATGATATCTGACTATTTTTACCCAGAGTATTATTAATTTCAAGAAGAAGAAAAAAAAATTGTATTTATTAATTTCTTGTTACACTCCAAAAGCTAGAGGTATATATATGTTGAGATGAAACAATTAAAGGTGGATGACAACTAACCCTACCCTATTAGTTAATTGTTCCATTAGTAGCATAATAAACTTTAAGATTGCATAGGACCCCCAATGTCTGTGGATCTTAATCATCTTATCACATTCAAAAAGCAAACAAGAAATAATTTATTTACTTTTTATATTATATATCTACTTTTTTGTATGTCTAATTAAATTAAAAGAATGTAGTTTTTTTTTTTTTTTTTTTTTTTTTTTTTTTTTTTTTTTTTTGAGTAAGATTAGATTAAAAGAAGGGGTAAAAAGGTACAGTTTCCAATGGGTATGACTAGGAGGACTTGGTTCAATTTTCAGAGATGCTCTATTAATTTTATTGTCATCAATTGTTTAATTAGTTTGTTACATTCTTTAAAAATAATAATAATAATAAGGTATATTTTCGTTGGTGATACCAATAACCTAGTTAATCTGAATTATTAATTTCATTTTTTTTTTTGTCTATATTATTGTTAAAGCTCGCCTTCTTTAATTTTTGTTCTTTTTGAAAAAACCGAAAAATACCCACATAGGTGTGAAAAAATATTTGACTTGTTGCTTTGAAAGAGAAATTTATTGTTTTATGTTGGTTGGTTTGAAATTTTGTTCCATTTTAATTCACAAATTAAGAAAAATAAAAATAGGTTATGATTTTTCACATTGTTCGTAGTTTCTACTTTTTCCCTTACGTTACTATTTTATGGAGCCGTAGTTTTTGACTTATTCCACCAATGGTAGCATCAAAGACCTTACGTTTCAATAGTGTCAGTGGCGGTGGAATGCGACAGTGGTGGCAATAATGTGGTTGAAAACGATAATAGCATAGGTGGCGATGAAATGCGATGGTGGTGATGGCGGCGTCAATGGTGACAATGGTGGGAAGGTAGTGACAAAAGTGGAAGGCAATGGAGGTGGCAACCATTTTTTTTTTTTTTTTTTTTTTTTTTTTTTTTTTAAAAAGGTAAAGATAAATTCATTCAATGCAAAGAGAAGTACATCGGCCCAAGGCTAGCACAATGCTAACTGAAGGGCCAAAACCCAAATACAAAGCAGGCCCAAAAGCCACAAAGAAACTATGGAACAATCCCCGCAGCCCAACAAGAGCACATGACAGTTACGAGCCAGCAGTTAGATCCGGTGATAAAGGAGCTTCCTCCGACGAGTGCAAATGGAATCCCTAGTCTGGTGGTTTCTCTGGGGGACGGATAATTGATTCAGGGATATCCCACTCAAGTGAAATTCTTCTGGAGTTGAGTGAATCAGTAATTGAGGAGATGAGAAGCTTAGCTCTGACTGATTCGAGTGTGAGATGAAGGATTGAGTTGGGTGAAGCAGCTTTCTTCTGAAATATTCTTCGATTCCTCTCATTCCAAATATGATAGACAAGAGCTGCCAAACTCATTTTGCAGATAGAGTAACTATGAATTTCAGAGACACCCCACCAGTGATGGGAAGCCCAAACAATGAGATCCCTCCAAGATGATGGTTGAATATGAAATCCACATCGTGCTTGAATAAATGCCCACAAGGGCTGACATAAGAACACTTGAAAAACAAATGGTCATGAGACTGCAATTCAGTGTTGCAGAGTACACATAGGGTTGAATTAATGTGAGATGTGCATCTCCTATTCAGTGTTGGGAGTCTTTGCTGAATTGCAACCCACAGAGTGAATGAGTGTTTTGGGATAGATGGTTTGGACCAAACTAGGTGAGTCCATGGTAATGTGGCAAGGGTTTGGTTGAAATGTTTAAGTGTTTTGGAGATGGAGAATAGACCTGGGGAAGAAAGGATCCATAAGAACTTATCTCTGCTATTTGGTTTGGGATTGGGTAGGTTTGTTGTTCATTGAAGCTATGGTAATAAGGTGGTAATACTTGATGGAAAGGACCATGAAGTGGAGGTAATAAAGGTGAGCAATTTGGTTTTGGTATCAAAGCCTGAGTCAAGTAACTGCTGGTGTGTAATAAATAGATGAAGTGGTCCAAGAGAACACCACTTGTCAAACCAAAAATTGGATATGGAACCATCACCAATTTCAAGTTTGACAAGAGGTTGAATGGATTGTCTTAGGTTTAGCAGTCTTCTCCAACTCCAAGAGCATTGACCAGGTATCTTCACTTCCCAAACACTTCTGCCTTTCAACAAATAATTGTGAATCCATTTCACCCAAAGCATGTCCTTAACATTGATTATGTGCCAAAGATGTTTCATGATTGCACTTTCATTCCAAATGTGTAGATTAGGCAAGCCTAACCCACCCACCCTTTTTAGAAGACAACATTTATCCCAAGCAATTTTAGTGCAAGTCCACTTAAGTGAAGGACCAGACCAGAGAAAAGCTCCAAAAATACTCTCAAGTTCATGAATGATTGCCATTGGCAAAATAAACTTAGAGCTCCAGTATATCTGAATTGAGTACAACACTGCCCTAATTAGCTGTAGTCTGCCTGCAAAGGATAGACTCTTGCTTGTCCAGTGACTAATTCTTGCTGTGGTTTTATCAATAAGGGATCTGCAGTCATTGGCTCTGAGCATAGAAGTAACTAGGGGAACCCCTAGGTATCTCACAGGTAAGGTGCCTTTGTCAAAACCAAGTAAATTTAGGATGTTTGACTCCACTTGGGCACCAACACTAGACAAAAAGACTTGGCTTTTACCATTGTTGATATGGAGACCAGAGAGAAGAGTGAAAGTGTCAATGGCAAACTTCAGTGTGTTTACTGAATCAATACTTCCATGTGAGAACAATAGTAAATCATCTGCAAAAAGAAGATGAGAGATGGCTAGGTCCTTACATCTCCAGTGATATTTGAAGGTTCTCTCTGCAATGGATTTGGCAACAAT
>JAOTQH010000011.1:2376708-2386801 GCA_025631255.1 Cornus kousa | reverse complement strand
AGTCTAGGATTTGTCAATGGTTTTGAAGAAGGTGGCATGGATAATAATGTTATCTCAGGATCAAAAAGTCCCGGCTTATATGGACAAAGGGAGGAAAATGTTAGTGATCTTGAGTTGTATTATGGTTCGAGAAAATCCAACTCTAAGTTATTTTCATATGAAAATTCAGGTTGGGTTGGAAACACAGGTTCTGTTCCCGTAAGGACCAAACATGTTGTAGGATCCAGTTGTAGATCATCAAATCAGGAAATGGGTTGCGGAAACAAATCATTAAGCAAAAGATATTGCAGTGATTATAAGGACAAGGGATTGGACTTGACATGCATCACACCTTCTAGTGATCATTTGGAGGGTGAGTGTTCA
Organism: Cornus kousa; assembly: GCA_025631255.1. Lineage (NCBI taxonomy): Eukaryota > Viridiplantae > Streptophyta > Magnoliopsida > Cornales > Cornaceae > Cornus > Cornus kousa. The sequence goes on along the minus strand of JAOTQH010000011.1, from coordinate 2,386,438 downwards.
TCTAATGAACCAGTTGGAGGATCATTGCAGGCAGAGAGAATAGATCTTAATGCAACAAAGCAGAAATACCAATATAAAAAGCAAGTTATATCAACTAGAGTGGCATCGGGTGATGTCGTGAGTCGTACAGGCAGTCCAAGGACTCCGAGCTTGTCCATGAGTGATGGGCGATTGGGAGGGTCAAGTCGCAGTGCATCTTTATATGGAAACGAAGATGTTCATCTTGTAGATCACGATCATCGTGGATGTGGGATAAGCTGTTGCTGGTCAAGAACCCCAAGATTTAGAGAATCAAATCTTCCTTCTGATGTAGAAGACCAGCCACTGTTATCGGGGGAAGTAGGCGGCAGACATCATTCTGGACAAGGAAAGACCTGGAAACACATTAACAGTGAAATCAACCAATATTCAGAAAGTCCTAGAAGTCTCAGTCAGAAATTCAGACCAAAATCTTTCAATGAGCTTGTAGGACAAAATGTAGTAGCAAGGTCTCTTTTGAGTGCCGTGGCAAATGGGAGGATCACTTCCTTTTATCTCTTTCATGGTCCCCATGGTACAGGTAAGACTTCTGCCTCAAGAATTTTTGCCGCCGCTTTGAATTGTCTCACACTTGATGAGCATAGGCCATGTGGTATGTGCCGAGAATGTCTCTTGTTTTTTTCTGGAAGAAACAAAGATGTCAAGGACGTGGATTCTGTGAGAATCAATCGAACTGATAGGGTTAAATCTCTTATTAAGAATGCAGCCATCCCTCCAGTTTCCTCAAGATTTAAGGTTTTCATTATTGATGAATGCCACTTGTTACGAGGACAAACATGGGCAACTGTTTTGAATAACCTCGAGGACCTTCCCCGACATGTTGTCTTTGTAGCGATCACTCCCTACCTTGATAAGGTACCAAGAAATGCAGTGTCACGGGCCCAAAAATACCATTTTCCAAAGATTAAAGAAGTTGATATTGCAAGCAGATTAGGGAAAATCTGTGTGAAAGAAGGACTTGACTTTGACCACATGGCTTTGGAGTTCATTGCTACTAAATCTAATGGTTCACTTCGGGATGCAGAGATGATGCTTGAACAGCTGAGCTTGCTTGGCAAAAGAATTACAATATCTTTGGCATATGAACTAGTGAGTATTGTTTTACTGTTCCTCACTTATCCTTGTGTTGTATCTCATCTTGTCTGAAATGTTCAATTCAGTTTTGTTATTGCATTTCTTCAGATTGGAGTTGTTTCTGATGATGAATTGCTAGATTTACTGGATATGGCTTTGTCATCTGACACATCAAATACAGTTAGAAGGGCAAGGGAGTTGATGAGATCGAGGATTGATCCTATGCAATTAATATCGCAGCTAGCAAATCTCATAATGGACATTCTTGCTGGAAAATGTGAGGAAGGTACTTCTGAAGCCAGGGGAAAGTTTTATGGAAGACACACTTGTAAGTAGGGTATCTTTGCGTATAAATAGTTTTAAGTATTTCACGAAGTGCATCACGTCGTGGGAGCATTTTGTTTAATACGTCCATTCCTAACTTCAATACTGTCTGTTTACTTTTCTGATTGCGATATTGTCTAAGGTGTTGATTTGATTTGATTTTTTTATTTTTTATTTGGTAGCTGAAGCAGATCTGCAGCTACTTAGTAACGCACTCAAAATACTCTCCGAAACAGAGAAACAATTGAGGACATCAAAAAATCAAACAACATGGCTCACTGTAGCACTTTTACAGTTAAGCTCTGCGGGGTCTTGTTCCTTGGATGCAGATGATTCGAGGTTGAGTGTGAGAACAGTACACCCAAGAGGTGAGGAGGATTTGGATTACTTCAAATTTATGCAAGTGTGTATTTTTTTTTTTTTTTTTTTTTTTGTGCATAAGTTTCACTGCTTGATTATGTTCAGATTCGTGATTTAATTGGTTGATTAGGTCCAGAAAGGTTAGGTGCAACTTTTACGTACAGGTTCTGTTTCTGAATGCAGGTGGTGATTTTTGCTGCACATCATCTGCGGATCTTGTCACTTGTGCATGTCACAATAATGAATCACTGAAATTAGGAATTCAGGATGGTAAAGAAACGCTGGAATCTATCTGGAAGAGAGCTATGGAATTATGTCAATCGAATTCACTCAAAAACTTTCTCAGGAAATGGGGAAAGCTGTCTTCTGTTTATTTTAACCATGGTAAGTGCAAGGTGCAAAAAAATTTGCTTCACTCCAACTGCAATTGTCCTAACATGCTGCCCTGAATTGGATGATAATGCATAACCGAAAGTGTTTTATCAGTGGCTCAATCTGAAATATAATAAATGGAACAGAATAGAAAAAGGTCCACACTATTGACTCTAGGCTTGCTTTTGTAATTGAATTGAACTTTCATTTATATTCTCTCTTTAGGACAAACAACAAGCGACACAAAAACTGTGATCTTGATTTTTTATCTAAAATTATTGTGAAAAGTCATTACATTGAGTCAAGGCAGATAAATTCTGATTTATATCTAATATGTACTGGCTTTTTCATACGGATGGAATAATCTCATTCAAAGGCAAGATATATACAGTTAGAACCATATAGGTATGGATTTTATAGAATACTTCTTTTGTATTGCCTCCCTTTTATTGATGTGGATGTTTAGGTGATTGGTAACCATACCTTCTATACAACCTCTAAGCCAAGTGCCTTTTGGCTTTCCCTTTGTTGCCTTGCTTCTTAAATGGCAAACATAGTTTTCTTTAGCCATTACAACCTGCATTATTGGCTTTGATTGCGTTTAACCAGACCATGTCAATTAATTTTCTAGCTTGTCTTTGTATTGGTGCTACATCCTACTTCAGATGGATGTAGGCATTCCAATTACATGCCTTCTTATCCAGCCACTCTGCATTATCTATTCCCTGATTCTAACAGTAAAAGTGCTCTTAGAATGATTTATATATTTCCATGACACTTCAGAATCTCCTTGCCGCTTTACTTGTCTCGCTCTGCTGCTGTGATTGGTTCTTTTCATTCCCTATCCCTCTCAATGGTTGAACAACTGCAGCAATAAAAAAAAAATGGTTGCTTTGAGGTAAGGTTTGTGGTGGGTGGATTCAACATATTGCATCCTGAACTTCGACCAGTCTAATCTGAGTTCAACTGTGATCTCAACCCATCTTTAACATGATACAGATTTGGAAAATCTCCAGAACTTTTCTAGACAATCATCTATACTAAATTGTGTTCTAATATGAACATGGAGAGACGACGTCTGTGATTGTTGTGTCAATATATACAGTTGATGGGAAGCATAACTTATGGGATATTTGGGAGAGAGGCACATTAGTGTGATTCATTTCAACACTAATGGAAGCTGGAATAGACTTGTTGGATGGCATGAAACTGAATGAACAGTTTGGCTAACTTACTGCCACATGTACATGTTTTCACTGAATCGAGTAATCAACTACATTAACAATGTATACATTGGTTTTACCAAAAAGGTTTTTATGAAAACCATAGAAAGAAAACGAGGCTTAATGCGATTTGGATATATATAGTTAGAATTTAGGCTTTGGGACCTAGTGGTCAGGAGTTGCCACCACTTGACTCCGTGTTTATTTTGAATTGGTCACGCTATGTGATGCACCCAAAAGTGTGTTTGGTTGTACCTATAGATGGCAGTCATGGGGGTTTATACAGGAAGTTTGGTTGCATTAAGTAAGGCGTAAAATGTACATCTGACCTAGTCACATCTTTTGTTGAGTCCAGGAAAAGCTTCTACGTACTTAAACCTATATCCATCGTGATAAGTATTTGGTCGTAATTTTTTTTTTGACCATGCGTAGTTTACTTTTGGTTTTAAGTGCTGATGCGGCCATCCTATTTCTCTATGATCACAATAATTTAGTATGACCAGAGTGGAACCCTGCCTTTGTATAAACTTTTGCCAACCTTCCTACTTTTGTAGAAATGTTGGATTATTATAGTGGTACCTTGGCTTTTGGATTTGGTTTTTGCACATTTCCGCAATTGGTTAGCGGCAAAATAAGGTGTCAACAGTGATGGCTGATCTTTCATTTTTATCATTTTTATTTTTGGATTTTGTTTATCTGAAATGAGTTATCCGATATCCACCTATTCTTTGATTGAGCTATGGTTTACATTTCAGGTCTGGCTGTAGCTGAATTGGAATTCCATCATCCTGACTATGTTGCTAAAGCAGAGAAGTCATGGAAATTGATTGCAAGCTCGCTTCAGTCTGTACTGGGTTGTAATGTAGAGATAAGAATCAACCTTGTAAATTGTGGTTCTATTGCAAAGTACGCCAAAGTGAAGAAGCCATCCTTCAGCTTGTTCAATTGTTCACGTAGAATGTGCCCCAAGTCACAATCCACCACTGAACGTGGGAGTGACCCATCGGATAACTCTGATTTAACCTCTGAAAAAGCCATGATAAGGGACAGATCTGTTCAAACCTGCTCTTCTGATTGTGGGTCTCAAATCTCACATAATTGCTCTCACAGAAAAGAAGCGGCTAAGACTATAAGAAATAGTGAAGGAAATGCGCTAAGCATTAGAACGATTACGCCCCAAAAATTATTACCAGATGATTTTCCAAAGCATGGGTCCGGAGTTGATTCTTCCAAAGAAGAGGGAAGTAACTGTGGTTGCCAGGCTATATCTGCTCAGGAGCCAGAGAAGCAGCCAAGCTGTTTCTATAGAACCTTGAAGCTTCATAAAAAGTTTCTTTCATCAGACACTTCACAGATGGTCCGCTTGAGAGTCCAGCCACAAAACAAGCTTCTGTTGTCTATTCCCAGAGAATCTTCTGAACCATATTTTCAAGCGGCTAATCCTTATATTTTCTCCAACAGCTCTAGCAATTACAATAACTGCTCCAGGGATGTTGTTGGGTAAGTAGTTCTGTGGTCTTCTTTTTCTCTATTAGTTCCCTTCTTTTGTGAAATGTTACATAGCATGACTTGAAAGATGCAGACTTCATTAAGAAAAGTGACTCAGGCTCGATGGTGTAGAAGTGATCTATGGAAGCAATAGAGGCAAAAATACTTTGGACTTACACATGGGTACTCCCCACCATCAATGTGGGGCCCTTAGCTCGTAGGCTAAATCTCATCAATATGTGCTGTGTTGCCAGTCACAAGTATCTTTGGTGGGGCAGCACAGAAAGGCTTTCCTAATTTTGACTACTTGCTTTTAGTTCTATTATGAATTAATGGTTGGGATCTCGGAAGGGTAGAACTATAAAGGTGTTATATTATGTCGGTTTGATTTATTTTGGATGATGAACAGTGGTTCCATGAAGCGAACACTGATGAATGTTACATTTATGCAAATTTGCCCTCTGGTCATCCAAAGGATTTATGATTGAGGCCTTCATTATCCTTCCAGTGTGTTGGCTGCATAGGATAGGCACAATTAATATATTGACTTTAGAGTATATGCTGCTGCTTGCATCCACAATGTGGTATGTTATAAACTAATCTTGAGGGTTAACTTACAGTCTATCCTGACCTGTCTGTGCTATATATATATTCTGTCTTCTGTGGCACCATGAGCATATTCAACTGATATTCACTTAAGGCTTCAATTTTTATTGTTTCATAATAGGAATTGCATGTTCAATTCATACGGCTTTCACCAATAAAAATGAAGATGTTGTCTTGCAGAATTTCAAACTGCATAAGTAATAATTATCAGTCATAAATTGGTATATTTTCCTGCTGGGACCATGAAGTCTGGTGATATATGGGTAGCAGTAAATAGGAAATGCAAAATTCTGCATTTGTTTTTGTGTGTACACTCACCAACTTGCTATTCCGTGAGACTTTATTGTTGTGTACACCCTGAGCCCGTCCCTAATATCAGTGTCGCGTTGAGCCTACTGAAACTGAATAAAGTGTTACGCTATTACGGAAAGGTTTTTCTTAAGCCATAAAAGTTATGCTGTCTTGTGCTTTGTAGAGTACGATGATAACTATTGAATGTTATTCTTTTGCTTTTCTTTGTGTACTTGTGGGCAGACCCAGGCAGGACTCAGAGTTTCATTGTTCGAGAACCCTTACGTTCCCTTTAGGAAGGTAAGTATACTGCAACTATGTGCATGTATCTCAGTTGTAATAAGTTTAAACTCGGAAGTACTAGAGGCTGGAATGTTATATTCTAATTGTATGTCTATTATTCGGACTGCATCATGGATCATGACACCCTCTTAGAAGAACTGTGTAGCGGTTAGGTGTGGAATGAAATAGGAAGCTGCAATCTACAACTAAAACAATCAATAGCAGACTGCAGCTTGTGTCTAAAATTGCTTTTTAATTAACCCTAGATAGAGTTGTTGCTTGTTTATGAATTACTCCTTCCTTCTAATGTTAAATCCTTAATCCAAACAATGATCTAGATGTGAATATTATGTATAAATGATTGATGATCGATCCAACATTGCTTTGGAACACCCAATATATTTAGCTTCATCTGAAAATTAAAATTTTCGAAGAGTATGTAAATAGTGCATTGAACTTGCAGGCTTGGCAGCTGAGGCATCGATCACAACGAGCACTTTTGTTCGAGTGGGTTCTACCTTGCACAACTGGTTAGTAGTTCGGCAGTATATTTTGGATGGCAAAATTCTCCGGTGATTGCAAGGACACGTTAAAGAAATTCATTCCTCGTGCATTCTGCAAGTAATGTAGCCCTAGACCTCGTAATCACATGTTCTGTCGGTGTCATCATAATTTGGCATTGTAATATGTTTTTGTGCAGCTCAATTTGGGGTGCTTTTGGAAACAGAATGATCTTGTTTTTCATGTTACTTGTATAGATAAATGGAGAATTTAACTGTTGAGAGAGAATGAAATCATCTTTTGTGAGCACAAAAGAACCGCAGGCTGGTGGCTTTTTTCTTTGCAAGCAAATTTTCATGACATAAAATTGGAAGACATATTCAGAACCAATTAAAGATGAAGTTGATGTAATAACAATTTGACAATAATGTAATTCAGGCTGTACCATTCCTAACACCCCTAGAGGTCATTATTGTGAACCATCCTCATAAGACATGTGAACCATCCTCATAAGACATGGCCATGTAAAAGGAGAAATTATTAGATGGCCAAGCACAACGAATACTTTGTGGCGGTTCATTGCGATTAAGAAAAGGGGATTTTCATAAAGTAGTAGTGAATCACTATTACTGTGTTACGGACTTCTCCTGTATACCGTATACAACATGTGATAAATGCTTACAGGGTATGCGACCTAGGTTGGGATAAAGGACGGAATCGGAATTTAGCTTTAAGGGAGTACAAAGTAATAATTTACACATTATATACTTATATGTATAGAAAAAAAAATTTAAGCCCAAAAATGTTTTAGAAAGAAAAATAAATTTTAAATGGACACGAAGTAATATTTTATAATTTTAGTAACATTTTATATATTTAATTGCCTATTTGGCTAATGTTTTTGTTTAGCCTTTTTTGCTTTTGCTACTGTAGAAACAAAAACACGAAATGTGTTTGGTAATGTTTATTGTCATTTGAATAGTACCGAAACGTTTTTAAAATTGAAGCCACGGACAAAAGTGTCAAACTAATGCTTTTGTTTATTTTTGTACGGTAGCAAAACACTATTAAAAAAATAATAATAATAAATTTTTTTTAAAAAATAACATTTTTAACCAATCATTCAAATTTTTAAACTTATAACACTTTTTATTTTGTTTTTAAAAATTTTGTAACAAATTTACATTGTAAAATAAGTTTTGAAATAGTATTAAATATATTTTAAAGTAAAAATATTACTTTTATTTCAAAAAAAAAATAAAAATACAAAGCAAATGTGACTATCAAACAAAAATAAATTTATTTCCAACGAAAACAAGAACACTGACTAAGCTACTTATATCATTGGACTAATTATATCATTGGACTAATGCCCATTATTATCTAAGTTTTTGACCATAAATAGTTCAATTAAGCCAAGTCAAAATATAGGATCCAATAATTAATTTGTCGTTCATTATCCACTCCCTTAACTTTATCACTTTCTCTACTCTTCACTCACTCTCTCCGTCTCTCAAAGCCCTAAACCCTATCAATGGCTCTCCTGGTAGAGAAAACATCATCAGGCCGAGAATACAAAGTCAAAGACATGTCTCAGGCCGACTTCGGCCGACTCGAGATCGAGCTGGCCGAAGTTGAGATGCCGGGTCTCATGGTCTGCCGATCCGAGTTCGGCCCGACACAACCCTTAAAGGGCGCCCGAATCACCGGGTTTCAGATTGTTTTGGCTTAAAAGTGTTTGACTTAATTTTGTTTAATGTTTCAAAGGGGCTTAATTGGTACTTGTTGATGTATTGATGAGTTTGAGTTCAGATGCTTGTAAAGTTTTTGTTATTTATCTGGTTTATATATATATATATATATCTTGGTTTTAGGGATTACTTAGTGGTAATGTAAGCTCACATATTTAGATATGTGAGTTTCTGTTTCAATTATATTGGTTGAAGTAAACTAGGATTTTAGTTGAGTTGGTACTTAGTAGTCTGAACTCTGAAGAGTTAAAAGGTTTCTTCTTTTTTTAGCTCTGTTTGGATGTTAAGAAAATGGATGAAAATAAGGGAAAGCAGAAGTGGGGTTTTAGCAGCATTGAGGTTGAATGTGGTCTTCCGATGTGTAACTAGTTTTGGTTTAAATGCTTGAATACTTGATGTTACATTAAATTTTGGTTATATGGTGGTTGTTTAACATTATTTTTCATCCAGGCTTGTTTGGATTTACATTTAAACTCTGTTAACAACTCTCTTTCAGAAACTGAAAGGAAAATTGGTGGGAAAATGTGTTTGGTGCATATTGGGTTCAAATGAAACACTTAACCAAGAAAAGATGGCTGCATTTTGGTCTTAATCTGAAATTGCATTTTCAAAAGTTCGATCAACTGTTAAGACTATTTTTTATGGTTTCATTTTCTTAAACCAAGATTTGAAAAACAAAATCTTAACTTGTTCATAAATAATTGGATGAAATAGTTTTCTTAAATGTGCTGCCAAATCCATTTGCTGTACTGCCCCAAATTTCTGCCATATCCAAAGGTAAAGTATGGATTTTGGAAAAGGCAAACTGCCCTTCAAGAGCGTAAAACATTAAATGCATTTTATGGTGCTTTTTTATTCTTATTTTTGAGATTACTAACTAGTAGAATTGAGAGAGTGCTAGTTAACTAATTGATGTAACGAACATATCTGTATGCCTAATTGGTTGTGGTCATTTTGTTGCAAAGGATACCTTGACTATGCTTTTTTATGTCCTAATATTCTCTGACAATCTTAAAGCAGTTTGATAACTTGTACGGATGCCAACACTTGCTCCCTGATGGTCCCATGAGGAAAAAAATCCTCTCCATTCGCTTCTCACTATAATTGGTCCAGTCCTGGGCCCCACGGTTAATGTGGCAAGGCAGGTAAAATGGGAAAAAAATCCTCTCCATTCACTTCTCACTGGAACCGGTCCAGTCCTGCGCCTCACGGCTGATGTGGCAAGGCAAGTAAAATGATGCTTCACTATAGTTTAGCTTATACTAGTTCTATACGTCGTTTGTGTAGCCTGGAGACGATTGTAGAGTTTTTGTAGCCATGATACGAATTGAAGTATTTCATTTTCAACTTAAAATTCCCCCCAAAACCAAAATTCAGATTGCCCCCAAAACTGATACATATATATACAGATATATGCGT
>JAOTQH010000011.1:2336681-2359139 GCA_025631255.1 Cornus kousa | reverse complement strand
CTTATAGGTTTTCACTTTATTGTGCCTTCTCAAAATAGACTAGATTGAATTCAAACTGGGTGGTAATGGAGTTTTCATTAAAGCTGTTATCCTCAATCATTTTATGTTGCGAAAAGTTTGATCCAGCTTGTGGAATTGGTATTATTCCCTGAAAGTGAAGAAATTTAGTTGTCTGAAGAAGCATGATATGCAAACTATTATATTTGCAATTTCAGTTAAATATCAAGTCAATGGTCATATTCTGTAGGACCTACCAAATTTCTTTCTCTGATTTATTCTCCCTTCCTATTTCAGGGTACCTACGAGCATCAGTAATGAACCTCGGAGTTCTAGATTGAAAGATAAGAAGAAGGGTGAGGGAGAAGCCCTGATTAAAGAGCAATTTGTACAGGATGTAATACAGAACAATGATCTGCTTCATAAACTTGGGAGAGGATCTTCAATTGTAGTTCTTCCCCCAAACTCTTCAGATGAGTCTGTTTGTTCAGATTTACGTGTTGGGTCTGAATTGAAAGTAAAATCCAGGTTTCCCCTTGGTTTATGCAGTCTGAAGGAAGAAATAAAAGCCCCCAAAAGTTCAATTTTCGATGATAACAAGTTAAACAGGAAACATGGGTTTGGGGAATTGGGTTTCTACTCAATGAAGGGAAATTTTTCTTTGTTGTGTCAAGGGAACAGAGATCCTTTATTAAGTGGGAATGATGATGTACGCACTTCAACTTTTCAGGTCCGTGACCCAGATACGGAAAGAAAGAGAATTGCTGAAACTAATAAATTATCGGGTCAGCGGTTGTTTTCATGCGTCACTTGTGGGATTTTAAACTTTTCTTGTGTTGCCATAATTCAACCCAGAGAAGCAGCTGCTCATTACCTCATGTCAGCTGATTGTAGCATCTTTAATGATCAGGATGTTGATTCTGAACTACCTCGTGATGGTTTTACTGCTGCTAGTGCAAATGCAAATGCTTCTCCACTGAATTCTCGTTCTGGTGGGTTACCCCCCTGCCTTATATATATTTTCTTCTGTTCTGATTTATATTGGGGTGTTAATTTTTTCTTTCCTTTATCTTCTAAAAAAGGTTCTGTGATTAATTCCACTGCATGTATAGGGTGAGATGTGGTTTTCATGTGTTCAACATGCTCATTAGGCAAAATTTCTGTGGGGTTTCCCCATTTTTCTTTTTATGTCTTTTGGGTTGCATTTAATAGCAACCCTGGATGGCTGGTGTGGAATTCTCAACCTAAAATTGACCGGACTAGCTAAAGAGAAAATTAAACTGGCGGAGAGTGAATCATACATCTTGTCTCTATGATAGTCTGTCCTGATTCAACACCATGGACATATAAAATTTGTAGCCTATCAGTTTGAAGATTTAGTGTGTGGAGCATTTGATACTTCACACGCATGCTTTCTGATGTATGATATGAACTGGCTTTTCAATTATCTAAATGCAGGATGGATGGAAAAGAGCAATGCAGATGGTTTATTTGACGTCCCAATACAATCTGCTGGCCAAATTCAAACTGTCGACCGTAGTATGGAGATGGTTTCAAATTCTGATACACAGAGAGACTCTTCTGCCCTTGGCCTATTGGCTTTGACTTATGGTAATTCTTCAGACTCTGAGGAAGATGAGATTGAAGCAGATATTCCTGTCTATGCAAACGAAATTCAATCGGGAGATCTTTCACCGGAAAGAAGACTTCATTGTGATAATACTGGATTGCCTTCTGTAAAGCTTCAGAGAGGAACAACTGGCTGTCGCAGTCTCCCCTCTTCAAGATTTGGTTGTGCGGATGAAGTTCCGGTCCAGAGTATTGATTCTCATGTGGAGTATGGATCCACAAGCTCTAGTTTTGGAGATAGAAGTTATCGAACTTTTGACTGCTCTGTTGAGTTTGAAACTGATAATAGTGCTTCTATCGATACAAATAGCTTACGGGGTAGGTTTCAACATCAAATGAAATTATCACCTGCTGCCCCAAATTGTTTCCCAGTTGCCCATAGGGCTGGAACGACTATTGGTACTGCCAATACATCAATCAAGAACACAACTGTGTCATTTGCTCCTAGGTCAGATCAAGATTCTTCTAGAATGCACGTCTTTTGTCTTCAGCATGCTGTAGTAGTAGAACAGCAACTTCGCCCAATTGGTGGAGCACATTTGTTACTCCTTTGTCATCCAGGTGCGCTGTAATGTAGTTTTGTGTAAACATCACTTTGTATGAAAAATGAGCCCTTTCCTCCTTATTTATTTATTTTATTTTTTATTTCTCCTTAATTCTTACTTTATTATTTATTATCCTTTACTGAAAACTGGTCCTATGCTTAACTTTATGTAGTGGAGAGAAAGCGAAGTAAGGTTCCTCTCGGAATATTTAAATTTTTTTGATGTTTACTGCGGTGAATCTTCAATTCAAATCATGTATGGTCTTGTCAGGCTCTTGTTAAATAGTGTGGTCTGAAATATGTGACAGCGTGCCTGTGCTTGTATTATTTAATCCTATTTTTTGATTGAAGAGATGGTTGTATCCACTATTATGGTATTATAGTTATTCTAATCCAGTTGAAAAAATTATTCCCTTCATATGTAGTATGATTCATTTCACTTATCATTTTTTGTGGACTTGAATATTTTGGTATCATGGTGTGGAAAATAACTTTTTTTTTTTTTAATTCAACCGATGAAACTATTTTCTGCTTTTAACAATAATCCTGTCATTCAATTATTAATGTTTGGGCCAGTGGGTTACTAATACTATTGTTGTAATGGTGGCATTGTGACTGAATATGCATCTTTTAGTAGGAAAAAACAGTGAAGTGTACTATTTTTATGATAATTCATCAACTCCTGCCTTTTCTTCTTCAAGTTGTTTCTTCAATGAGATATATCTCGTAGTTCCTACTGATAATTCTCTGTTGGTTTGACCGAGACCTTGGAACATTAGATAGAGCGGAGTGGAAAAATAGGATTCATGTAGCTCAACCCAAGTAGTTGGGAAAAGGCATTGTTTATTTGCTGTTTTTGTAAATATAGTTCTTCGTTTTGAGCGCCTTCCTTTAAATAATTCATGATTCCTGGTGAACCAATTGCAGATTATCCTGAGCTAGAGGCTGAAGCAAGGTTAGTTGCAGAAGAACTGGGAATAGAGTCTCTCTGGAATGATACTGAATATAGAGACACAACCGAGGAAGATGAAAAAAGGATACAATCAGCTCTAGATGGTGAGGAAGCCATACATGGGAATGGTGACTGGGCTGTAAAGCTAGGCATCAATCTCTACTACAGTGCAAACCTTAGCCGCTCTTCTCTTTACAGTAAGCAGATGCATTACAACACCATTATATACAGTGCATTTGGACGCAGTTCTCCAGCTAACACCCGAACCAAACTTGAGGTTTATGGGATGAGTTCAGGCAAACATAAGAAAGTAGTTGTGGCTGGGAAATGGTGTGGGAAAGTCTGGATGTCAAATCAGGTTCATCCTTTGTTAGCAGAAAGGTATCCTGAAGAAGAAGAACAAGAGAGAGGCTCTCATTCTAGGGCAAAGGCTAATGTTAAGCTTGAGAGACATTCAGAAAGTACTTACAATACTGAAACAGTTGTTACAACTAGCAAGACTGGGAGGAAGAGAAAGAATACAGTAGAAAGTGCGTCGATCACGAAAGCTAAATGCCTGAAAACAGAGGATCCAATTAGAGCTTCAGATGATCCACCAGAGGAGAATCCTCCTCTTCTGCAATATAAAAGAAATCTTAGAAACAAGCAGATGAAACAAGAGACCCCTCAGCCTCGAAAAAATTGTGACCGCATTACAAGACAGTTTGACATGCAAATTGATGATGAGCTGGAAGGTGGACCTAGCACGCGCCTGAGGAAAAGAACCTCAAAGCCCTCCAAAATCATTGCAGCAGTCAAACCGGAAGGCAAAGCGATAAAAAAGACGCAGACAAGTAGTAAGAAACAAAAGAAATCTCCAGCTGTGAAGGCTCCGACATTCCCTAACAACAAAAAGGCAAAAGATGATGAAGGAGAATACCAATGCGAAATGGAGGGTTGCACCATGTCTTTTGGCTCGAAACAAGAGCTTCTGCTGCACAAACGAAACATTTGCCCGGTCAAGGGGTGCGGAAAGAAGTTCTTTTCTCACAAGTATCTGGTGCAACACCGGCGTGTTCATATGGATGACCGCCCCCTAAAGTGCCCTTGGAAAGGCTGCAAGATGACATTCAAGTGGGCGTGGGCTCGAACTGAACACATTAGAGTTCACACAGGTGCTCGTCCTTATGCTTGCAATGAGGCAGGATGTGGTCGGACATTTCGTTTTGTATCAGATTTCAGTCGTCACAAAAGGAAGACTGGTCACTCAGCAAAGAAGGGCAGGGGATGAATTGAAAGAAAAGGGATGTAATTTAACATGGCTGATGCAACTGTTAAAATGATGACAGGTAGGGGTAAGTTTAGGATTAAGATTTCCCGTAATTTTTCTTCAGAGTAGAGTTAATTCTGTTTTCCCCTGAATCTTCATTGGAACCATTAATTCAACCCAAGCAATTGCTTGGATCTTGGAACTGAACCATCTCCAATGGGATGTTCTCATGCAAAATTCGTTATTAAATTGGAAATGAAGATTACTGCTGCTTGTCTGCATAACGCATTTGGTGCAATGTTGAAAATGAACTCTCAACTGTTGGATTTATATGGTGCATCACTTTCATATGCAGCAGGCAGGGCAACTTTCTTATTGATATGCTTTCAGAATTACTAGGGGTGTTTGATTGCCCTTTTTCTTTTCTCCCCATTTTTTGCAACACAAGTGAAATGCCTGTTCTTAATATGTTATATGGGACGATATTTTTTTCTTCCCTTCAAGTGTTCTTGAACACAAGAAAATTGAGAAGGGTATTCCATTAATAAGTCATTGATTACTCCCGAGCTTTGAAAGAAAAGGGGTTTCATGGCTTTTTAAACTCAGTGGAATAAAGTTATAGTCGATGCATATTTATGCTGCATGTGTTCTATGGATAATTTGCTACCAGGTGATTATTGCTTGTGGTTTCTCTCTCTCTACTTCTTTATTGGTTCCATTGCATTGGACTTCATAGATGATCATTTGACATTGCCTTATCTGATATATATATATATATATTTATCAGCACTTAATCTTTTACTAGCACTTAATCTTTTACTAATATATTTGCTCTCGAGTCTTAACAATTTTGTATCGATTATGATTCAGATATGTTAGTCACAATTGTATGATTCAGATATGTTAGTCACAATCTTCTTTGGTCTTCTTTGGCTTGTTATATCAGCTCAAGTTTTCTGCTATCAACTTTCATACCAAAATGAACCCAGATATCCCCATTAGGTCATTTTTAGGTCTGTCATCTTCGGCCTCTGTAATCTGTATACGGTATGGCCTTATGCTCTGTACTGTTTACTCTTTAGTCTTGGGGGTAAATTACACCAACTTACCCTGAGGTTCGGTTTAATTACACACGGCATCAAAGTTGTACATTTTGTTGCACCGTGTGGTTTGCTCTGACACAAACCTCCTTCCGTCCAAAATTTGGCCGACGTCAGAAAAATTAGTTGCAGTGACCAAAATAGTCATCAACAAAGAGGAAAAAATGCTACTATCCTTGGAGACAACAAATTCTCTATTGTATTAATTTTTATTTTATTTATTATTATTATTATTATTTTTTAACTATCAGTATCCTCTTTTACATCAGGACGTAATGGTGAGTATTTACAATAAAAGAATTCTTTGATTTTTTTATGAATACCATTTTGTATATAATACTCTGTCCTAAATGGTATAAAATGAGAGCGGAAGTACGAAAAACAAAATTTAAATTATATCGAGTGAAGTGGGAGCAAGGGCACATAGTGACATAGGAAATATAAGAGCAACAGTTTTGTGAGAATAATTTTGTAATTTAGACCGTGACTAGAACAAAAACAAAAAAAACAAAATAGAGACCATGTAACTATAATACGGTAATCATGCTTTGATTATTCACCACCCATTGATTCCTTCACTTCCGAAAGAAAATCCAGTGGTAGGTGGCCGGTGACAACCAGGCGAACCCTGAAAGTCGTGATTGCCACATTGAAGTATTCAGCTCAGGGAAGCAGATGCAGAGAACTAGAGGGTGTGAGGAGAGAGATTAGGGTTAGATGGGATTGGGGAAGAATATGGGGAGGATTGGGTGAGTTAGATTTTTTATTATCAAAAAGTATTTTTTTTTTTAAAAAATGAGGGGCAATAGGGTACTTTGACATATTTAGATATTTTATCATTTTTACAAATAAAATAATTAAAAAAAAAGGGTAAACTTACTAAAGAGTTCACATCGGTACTTGGCAACAAATGCATAAGTTGGAAACTTTAAGTTTTGTGCGGTGTGTATATGTAAGATTACACTAACAAGTCTTGGATGATTGCGTGACTTAGCACAAAAATATTTAATAAACACAATCAATCATCAAAAACCTAATTATATTAAAATTTGGCAAAAAAGCATAAAACTCCCTGTAACTATAAAAAATCAACATTTTATCCTCTCGAATTACAAAATCGAGCAAGTCAGTATCACAACTATCAAAAACGTGCATGTTGCCCCCTACTAGTCACTTCCGGCACATTTCCGGCCGACGTCATTATACACTTACAAAAATGCCCATTATAAATAACATTTAAAAAAAGGCAAATAAAACTAAAATTTTGAAATAACCTCAATACCCCTCATGCTATGTACCTCTTATATTGCTAAAATTGCTAAGATTTCTAAGTTAAGTCTTATATATACAAACATAATTGTGTATGCAATTATGTTTGTATTTATATATTTGATGTCTTAAGTTGAGAAGTACGGTTATGGAACTATCTTTTTAAGGAGAATGAAATGAAATTCTAATTTTTATTTATTTATTTATTATTTTGCTTAATTAAAGGTATGACAATTGATTATCAAATTAATGTGTATTCCTTAGAACAACATTTTGCTTTGACTTACAAGGGGCTTCATCATATTTTTTTTTCTTTTTAAAAATATATATTTAAAGTAAATTTTTTTCTTTAAAAATTTATTATAAATAAATTAGAGAGTTAAAAACGTTAATTTAGTTATAAGAAAATACTAGTAACTATTTATCATTAGAGTTTTTCTTTTCACTTTTTATTTATTTATTTTTTGTGATCCTCTAAATTCCTAATTATATAAGGTAAAATAAATTAGCACATATAATATTAAACACCTAATTGCAGCTAAACCTTTTACTTCAGATTTGTTTATTAAAAAAACCGAAAAAAGCTTCTTACAGGAAAAAATGTTATAACAGTCACATTTAAGGGCAACATTGGAATAATAAAAAAAGGACAAGTCACGTGCTGGAGTAGTTGGCCGGAAAGTAGTCAGAAGTGACTGACAAGGGGCAAGTTGCACATTTTTTGATAGTTGTAGTACTTGCTTGATTTTGTAGTTTAGGTTCGGGGGGGTAAAATGCTGATTTTTGATAGTTGATGGGAGTTTTATCCCTTTTTGCCTTGAAATTTTAGCATGTAATGAAGTGATGGTCACTAATGACTCAAAGGGGAGGTAAGGAGTTTGAGTCCTATAATAAATAATTTGTGAAAAAAAAACAGAGAAAAAAAAAAAAAATGAAAAGAAAAGTGACAGTCAATGAAACCATACCCGTAACATATATGATTGATACATTTGCCGTTGAAATTCAAGTCTTGTATTGGGTGAGCTGAGCATACCATGTCATTCGTATCCCAACCCAATCAGTCATTGGTATCACATCCTAATCAGAATATACACTATTCCAATTAGTTGAAAGAAGTTTTTATATTTGAGTGTGACCAATTTTGTTGAATAGTACATTTTAATTGAGTTGGCATACCAATAACGACTCACCCAATATTTACTCCTCTGATGTACAAACCAAAACTAGTAACATAAACATTAATAGGTTTCTCCACTACAAATCTATAAACAAAAGAAACAAGGCACATGTACCTTGTTCATTATTTATACCTATTAGAAACACCCCTTTCTCGGTATGCAAAAGATCAATGTAACAATTTCTCAGGGAATTTATATACGCCAAAACTAAAGAAGCAAAAGAAAAAATCTACAATATAATAATTTGTATATAATATTGGTATTGATATATAAATACAAAAGATGTTACTAATCAGAACCAACAATTGAAGAAGACTGGTACAGAGAGATTCAATCTTAACATCCAACAAGGAAGGAAAAAAAAAAAGGTTTTCATGTCCATTTAATAACCTTTAATTCAAGGGTATGGATATATATGAAAAACAAAGGGGAACCAAAGAGAAAAGAAGCCACATGAAAAAGGGAAAAGGGAAAAATAGAAAAGAAGGAAAAAGAAAATTATAATTCTAAGTTCACAAACACTCAGTTGCTCCATCAGTTTGGCAGCCACAAAAACCTCTTAAGAGGAGAATTGAGATCTACCATCCACCACCACAAGCAAATTACACCGTTTTAAGCCTCTGAAATCACTGTGGATTCAACCGCAGCAAAACCAGCTCTTCTGCATTCAATAATTTATAAAAAAAAATTAATCTCTGAAAGATTTCTAAACTGCAAGTAGACAACTGAATTGACCAACAGCCACTAGAATCTTATGACTTCACATACACATACAACTATACCTTCGGGGGATGCTTAGGGTTCTCCTTTTCTTCATAAACTTTCTCATCTTTTTCTGGTGGCGGGATCGCACTCTTAGTAATCCCACTGTTCCTCTTCTCATCTCTGGCCTTGCTAAATATGACAGTATATCCTTCGGCCGAGGCAGGGTTGTTTACATCCCACTCACCAAATTTTGGCAATGACCGACCTTTATCATGCTGCAGATAAAAACATCAGCTATAAGAAGTCATTCTTGCAAGGACATTCCAACATGAATGATAAAATTAGGACAGGTTTTTGCAGGAGAGCGTTGTTTAATGTAATAATAAGTTGGGCTGATACAAATTCGAGAACGAGAGTAGTCACTTTATGCAAAATAATGTCAAAGGTTAGGTCTATCTCCTATATTTCCCTCAAAGCACCCCACATAAGTAGGACTTAATTTCTTAGATGTTTTTGCAGACATTGAATTTCTTAAAGAGACCAGTTCATTAATTGGAAGCTACACTTGACAGATAATAGATTATTACCACTTTAAGCAGCCGGGAAAAAGAAGGAGAGAGAATTAATAGAGGTAATAAAAAACCTGAAGTTGAACATAGAATCAAGCAGCTATAAGTTTCAATTGGTGATTTGTTCAAATTAACAGATATCGATAACAAATTGACGTTGCTTTTCTCAAAAATCCAAATTATATAACAAACAACACTTTGTGAAATACCAATCATTAGGTCTGCCTTGAGTCCTCCCTCCTCTGGACCTTTGCTATAGTGGCACCAAAACTGGGTAATGTCACTTATATATATATATATATTTAAGAACAGAGTGCATCACCTCCCTCTTAAAGCAGGCATGTAACATTTAACAAGGAGCCATGTCCATGTGTAGCCATGTTACACACGTTTCAAGCACATTACTTGAACACTTCAAAATGTATAAGAGGACTTCATGAAAATGTCCATAATTAAAACTAATTTCATAATTTAGAACTTTTACGAACACCTTTTACACACTCCCCAACATACGGCCAATGTAATGGAAGACTTCTTGATAAGAGCCTT
Organism: Cornus kousa; assembly: GCA_025631255.1. Lineage (NCBI taxonomy): Eukaryota > Viridiplantae > Streptophyta > Magnoliopsida > Cornales > Cornaceae > Cornus > Cornus kousa. Next base: position 2,349,398 of record JAOTQH010000011.1, on the reverse strand, counting down.
TTCCACTCCTGGAAGTAGGATGAAAACACCATTAATTGTCCAACATTTTTTACATTTACAAAAGAAAAAGAGAGAAGAATTTGATATATAAGGCACACGTCTCCTACAAGTCCGACATGCAAGGAACACATTTTAATTTAGAAAAGAATACAGTTGTAAGATAAAAATATATATAATGAATATAAGTATACATAATATAAGTAGGGGTAAGATGAAAAAGAATAAAACCCTTAATTATTCTCCATTTGTGAATAACCTCTGAAATTTTAAAAACTTCCTGAAACTATAATTTTTTTTTGCAAATAACCCATTATCCATCATTCAGCTTGAAAAAATTACACAACTACCTTAAAAATGATAATGAAAAAATTAAGTTAAAAAAAGTTTTTGTAAAAAAAAAAAAAATTCCAAAATCTAGTTAAGACATAGGATCTACTATTAGAATTATCCACCAACTTTTTCCTGTTTGAATGCAAAAAATGAATCCATCCATATGTTTTCGTGTGGGAGTAATTCAGTTCTAAAAAGGGCATATGATATCTGTCGACTTGCATATTTCCATAGTATATAATTGTAAATATAGGATCATAGTAATCGGACAAACTTATATTTTTGTACCATAATATAAGTATGTATAAAATTAATATTTATCGATTGTCACATCCGTATCCTACTTTTATATATATTGGAAATTCAAGCAAGTACATATAAATAGGGGAAACTGTACAGGTCCACAAGTAGGTGTTCTCCTAGCTTCTCTCTCTTCTTATAGATTACAGAAATCCAAATTTATTTAATAGAAATATATGCATCATCTTTCATACTGGAAGTTATCTGCCTGAAGTGGTGATTAAGTTGGAAATGTTTAAAATATTAATTATTGTAATGTAACCCCTTCTCCCTTCAATTAAAATGGGTCTATCCACAGCTCAGTTTGTACCATCTTTAGGTGCCCTACGACAATACACCCCTGTTGTTAAGCAGCCGCACGAAACATTCATTCTCTTACTTACAACAAACAGAAAGGGCTCGGCTCAATCAACGATAGAAGCTAAAAAGAAAGGACACCCACAAGATTAGATTTAGAACAATATTGAGAAGGGAGCAGGGGAGGGGACTATTAAAAAACGAGAAGCCACAAGAAAACAACAAAGAATATCAGGGAACCCAAGGGAATCTTTATTCCTTATTGTTTTGGATAGACGCTTCTGGGCTCAACCCTAGGAAGAGCTGACTTAGGGCTAGCACCAGACACAGACACCTTCAGACGGCTTTCAGACACCTAAGGAGCTAGAAAGGGGGAGAGGAAAAAACACCCACAGACAGCACTTCTATCTAATGACCGCTAGAGCGGCATTGACGAAGAGAACGAGGCCACTAACACACCCTACCCTGAAGACCCCTATTGAGGCCCTGCGGATAAGGAGAGTTGATGAGCGGGAGAAACCCTCTAAGAAGCATGGGGTGAAGCAGCAAGCTAAAGATGTTGATAGAGTACTCTCTCTCTCTACTTTTTAGTGTATGTACGACATCTCAATGGGATGTGTCTGATATGTACGGTAGAACATGCATCTAACAAGCATATACGATAACTAATACATATGACCTTTACCATGACCATATTTTATAATATTGCTTCAAAATGACTGAAGTGCCTATGTTAAATGTTATATGATGTATATAAATACACCACTGTATCCTAAATAATGAAAGAAGCATGCTGCAGAAAATAATTTTTTTGTCATGTTTCTATAGCCTTGGGATTGTGGATTGATAAGTTAAATGCTAAGACACACTTCCATCCCACAAACATATGGCAAAAGTTCATATAAAATAGAACTAGAAATAACAAATAAAGAAAATTAGTAAGCGTCAATGGAGCAATAATAATGTTAAATATGCCAGGAAAGAACATCATGTGCTAGACTACTTTTTTTCCCTAGTTGATACTCACACACCCCCCCTCAAGGAATTGTTTGCACCTAGTAGGAATCGATCATGAGACTTGATGCTTCATGAGGCACCAAGGCCCAAATATTTTCCAACTAGGCCAACCCCTTGGGGTTATGTGCTAAACTATTCCCATTTTTTTTTTAAAAAAGGTTTAACAATCATCATAAATAGAAAATAAATTTGGTTGAATAAGAAATCTGATACTACCCAACCTAGTGTCACAATATGCATACAAGGTATAGTTATCAAGATATAGTGATAAGTATCACCATTAGGCTTTCTCTACTCCTCTCCTCTCTACTCCTTTCACATGCACACTATCCACGTTTCTAACCCCCTTCCAAAAGCCCCATCTCAGGATGTAGGTCAATGCATACTAGGCTAGCATACATTGAAAGGGAAGATTTTACATGAAATTTAATGAATTAGAGTCACTAAGTAGTCCAATGGCTTTGCCAATGCTTCCAATATTAGCGATTCTTTCGCATCCCTTGGACGTTCACGAAACAAAGGGCTCCAAGCTGAAAATATTCTCAACCAAAACAAAGATGCAAATATTACTTGTAAGAATTTATTTTGTAAAGAATATTCACAAATCAAAGCCCTTGATTTTATAATTGTCTACAAATAAATGCTAAAGAACATCTAGGGGGCTGATTACTTGATGTAATAGAAAATTGTTCAGGTTGTCAAGCATAAGAACTTCAATTCGAGTACGAGAGCATCCACTTAGTGTGAATAATAGAAAAAAAGAAAGAAAAAAAAGAACATGCGTCTTTATCTAGTCATATTGGATAGAACCACACAATGTAATGACCTTTTATAGAAATCAATTGCCACAATGATAGTGGTCAATGCAAATTCTAAGCATCAATTAAGTAAGGGTAACTTACTCTGACCTCCCCTGATGTCTATCTTTATTAGCCACAAATTAACACTGACACTCCTAGTAGAGTTAACAATGGTTAGAGTGTTAACTTTAACCGTGAATTTACCAGAGTAACTTCAATTTTAACACAGCAACATAAAATGTAATGCTAATGTAAGCAAGCCACATTGGGGTAAATTCACTTTATTCCATCTGTCTCCTCCCTCCATTCTCTCTCTTTCTCACCGCCACAACCACCATCTCCGCCACCACGACTGCAACAGCCATAGCCGCCACCATTACTACCTCCATCTCTCTCTTTATTTTTTTGTCAGTCACCGATGCCGCCACCTCTACCCCAAACTACCTTCATCTCTCTTCCTCCGCCACCACCATCACCGTTTCTCTTTCAAAGGCGAGAATTGCTTCATCTACTGATGAATCTGATGATTTCAAAGGTGGAGAAACCGACCCAAATCTGATTTCTGCTCCATGTCCTTGCTGCCAACCATCACTGCCACCATTGCTGCAGCTCAAACAGGCTAAGCCCAGGGCCACAACCACCAAGACCTACCAAATCTACCCTTGGGACTCCAATACTTCTAGATCGGTGTGAAGGAGTGTATGTGTGTGTATGTTTAGAAAAGTGTTGAACTGATTCAATATTTCATATTGATTACTGGTCGAGTTATGTGGCTAGTGCCTCAGTTCCATCAGTATCCCAAAGCCCAAATAGCAAGAGGAGAAAACTAGACACACCATCTCAAGTGGACTACAAGTATTGAAATGTGAATTTTTTTCCTTCACACTCGAGTCCAATCAGTTTGGTGGAATGGGAAATTTGGTGTGGTTTTGAAATAGCCCCTTGCTTTTAGCATGAAATGAAGTTACCCGTTAAGGTACCTTGTAGAATTTTGAGTTTGAATGTTGGGTTCATCGTGTATATGCGTGTATGTATAGGCATATAGGTGGGCTTGGTGTTTCGATTCTTTGAGATTTTTTATTGAATTTTTGGTTGATTTTGGTTACATCTGACATTAACTGATGGCCAAATATGATTCCAGTGGATTAGCATATGAATCTGGTTCAGATTGATCATGTGATTCATCATGTATATGCAAGCATGTGTACGTGTACAGATGGGTTTCAAGTTTTATTTCTTTGCCGTAAATTATGTTATATTTATTTTAAATATGAGTTCAAATGGATTAGAATAATAATTTGGCTCAGATTGATCATGTGATTTGAATTTGAATCAGGTGTTCATCGTGTGAATCTTAGGCTTCAGAGAGGATACAGAGAGAGGAACAAGAAACAACGATCACGGAGAGAAGAGAGAAAGGACTAAGAAACAGATACAGAAGAAAAGAGATGGACGAGATAGGAGAGAGAGGAACGATATATATATAGAGAGAAATAACCAAGGTTTAATTTCATATTTCACTACAAGAAATGATAGTTTTGACATTTCAATTTTTTTTTTTACCTAACTGACTTTTAAGAGACTAATGGTCAACTAAACGGCAGGGGTCGTCTGGGTGGAGTCAACCAAGCCTCAGGGGAGGTTGAATAAACATCTTCACCTAGTTTAATCTATGGGTAATAAAGATCTCAGGGGAGGTCAAAATAATTTAACCATTAAATAATTATCTCACATAATAATAAGGCCCAAATAATATGATAAAACGAAGACCAATACTTGTACAAATATTCTAATTAAGACAATTATTTCATATTTTTCCTCTTATTTTTTACCGCAACAATTCTTCTAATTTGCTTCAAACTAGTCAACTAGTTTAACTTTTAACGATTAATTAAGGAAACCCATTTCTTCATTTCTACTAGTATGAGTTCCAACATTGTTTACTCTTCATTTTTCATTTTGTCTTTTGGTTGGTAATATTTTCAATCTCCCCCCCTCTCTAAAATTCAGTAGGTTTGTCAGAAACCAATCAATCTCTTATTTATACAAATCTTAATAGTCTTTCTTCTTTTTTCTTTTTCATTTTCCCCATGTAATATGCCTTGCTAGAGGTCCTTTCATAGTAAAGTGGCTGAGGCATTTTAAAGTATCCTTTTTCTTTTCAAATGTATAAATTGAATACATTCACATAATGTATGATCATTAATAAATGATGATTCCAAAACCTATTTAATATTAAGTTTTACATATATACTGTTACACACTATCATAGTTGGTACTATGCAAATTAAATGGTTTTTATGCTAATGTCTTATTTCTATGATGGTAAATATGCTATAAAACTATTAGGGAGGGCTTTTGGATATTTATGTGCACCAACTATTTCTCCTAGTTTTTTCTGTATTTTTAACAAGGTTTAGGCTTCTTCATAAGATATTTTCAAGGATTTCTTGAGTTGTACAAATATTGTTAGACTTTATTTTTCTCATTTAAGGGGCACTGCTTGGTGCATTAATGGTAAAAGCTCAGGATGTCAAGTTCAAAAACATGTTAAAATCCCAAGAATAGTCCTTTGTGTAGATGATTTCAAGGTTACGTCGGTATTCACTCTATCCCTCCCAACACCCTTGATAAATGAGGACCACACTAAGTTCTGACTTTATCTTTTTTAAAATTATTTTTCTTATTCGTAGATTATTGAATTGATCATTATACCCCTTCACCAATCCAATATAGGATCTCAATTTCAACATAATTGTGCAAACAAGAAGCTAACTTTGCTTAATGAACAACATAGTTAGAGAGGCCAAAGGACTACCAGAAAAATTACATAAGGTGCAATCGATAATATTTGTAAAAAGAAGGAGAAAGGGAGGGCAGTGTAATAAGAAGCAATTCAATTTGACTAGGATAACCCACATTTTTAAGTAATTCCAATTTTTTTACTTTTATTTTATAGGGGGCCTAAGGGATAGAGGTGGCATGTTAGGGTTCAAATAGGAAATTTATTGCAAAGGATTCAACTCTTAACCACACACAGTCATATATGCCCAATATCAATCAAGTTAACTAAGCTAATAATAGTTGATAGAAAATTCTATTTATGCTCCATGACGTATTGCTTACAACCAAAAAAGAAGAAAAATATAAGGAAATCAATTAGTTATTCATCAAAGTTTCAATTATTCAGTGACCAGAATTAAACGAGGATATATAGCTTGGAGATGTAGAACAAAATTTTATTTGCATAAAGCTTTTGAGGGGCTCATTCAAGACTTACTCAAACTACAGAAAATAACAGTTTTGGTTTCCGCTAATCAGGATAGAGATAGGCATAAGAGAAATTTTCGTCGTTTGTGGGTCACTCGTGAAAAACGGGTATCTTATACACGATCTGTACATTATAAACAGCTACTAAAATGGAAGTATAGAATTAAGGTGTAGTAGATATGTACATTTTGTTAGCAGTTCCAATCTATGCGAATGGATATTAGTGATAGAATAAGAGAAAGTAGACTTATATGGGATCAAAATTTACACTGTAGATTAATTTATGCATAAAAAAGGCTAGTTTAAATAGAAGACAAGAGACGGAGAGATCATTGAAACTAACATGGGATGAATTAACAATAAAAGACCTTCATAAGTTAGATATAAGAGAGGAGACATAGCTTATAACAGAAAAGAATGAGTGAAGAGAATTCATGCTGACAACAAAGATGATAATGATGATAATTAACATTTCTATGAGTTTTCTCTAAGTACATCTCAGTACATCACATTTTGGGTTCATAATATACCACATCAAATTGCTCCTACAATTGCTGCCTTTTTTTTTTTTTTTTTTTTTTTCACACTGAAACTAATTTATAAGAGTTTTCACCAACCAATATTCAATAGGTTTAGTGCTAGGGAGTAGGGACAACACCCAATATAGTTTCCACAGTTAATAATGTCTAAAAAAAATATATGCCTAAGGACAAATTTTTTTATTAAACGTTTGAATCACTTTCGAGCATAAAAAAATATATGGGTAAAAGAATGAATGGTTATTATTAACGATCATAATTTTGTGGTTCTATAGACATTTCAAATTGCTCTAGCACTTTGCAATGTTTATGGCATTGATAAAGCCTTTAGGCAAAGAAATTGTGTCCCAAGAAAATTATAGAAAAAAAAACGTAGATACTTCATTGTCTTTAAAATACTAAACATCACATTCCTAGAAACTTACGAGTGAAACATGCTAATATAAAAGTATTTCTTAAAATCAACCAAGCAGCATCTCTTCCAAAACTCCACAATAACTACCTTTGGGAAAACAACTAGAACTGACGCTGAAAGCAAAAGAAGGCAATGCCTATGCATACAAGTATGCTACTTATAATCAAAAGTTGTTTCTTATAATATGGTAAAAAGGGAAATAATCAAAACATACTTTGTGAACTTAATGAAAGAGGTGGTGGGATCATAAATTGTACCTTTAGTATTAATAGCGGATATAGTGTATGTAAAATGAAAGGTGGGTGGTGGTGTGACTAAGGGGATCTACTGTTATTTCCTGTAATTCATTCCAAACAAGAGCTACCCATTTTTCTTCCTTTTTATTTTTTTATTTTCATTTCACACATAAAGGCCAACACAAAAATCCTATGTTCAAAGTGTCATGGGTCAATTTTCCACACAACAAAATGAAATATAAATGAAGCAGGAATACTAATAAACTCGGTGCAGTTGAATATGCAGGGGGGAAGGAAAGAAAAGTATAATATTAGATATAACAACAACCAAACGTTTTTCCAATTATTTGGGGTTGGCTACATGAATCCCATGTTTCCATTCCGCTGTATTTAAAGAAATAGCCTTAGTTTATCCACATGCTATCATATCTTTCTTTAATAACTATACTCACGTTAACTTTGGTCTTCCTCTTCCCCTAGTACCATTCTCACGTTAACCTTTTTGTTTCCTCGTTATTTTTAAACCAAACATGAGATAAAGTCCATCCAACTCCTTTGATCGAAACACAATCTAAAAACCATGACACAACCCCCAAAATTCAAAAAATAGGATATGATATGGCAAACGAAGCTTGTAAAACTATTATTAAAACTCACAAGAAACTTGACATATGATAAGACAACAAAAATGTCGATCAATCAGTCGATAAACCTAATCAATTAATGCAACAGGATCCTACCTTATAGGGAAAGGAAGAAAAAAAAAAAACTAAACACAAAATTAATTAAGCACACATAAAGAACCCACCCCTAGTTGCTAGTTGCTTCCAAAATTCAACAAGCCTTTTGCTGCACCAGACAAAAGTATATAAAAGCCTAGAGCTATCAAAACGACCTCCAAAAATTTTCTACTACCATCTTCCAAAGCCCAACAATCAAAACATTCAAATTAAAAACCCTTCAATGCACAATTCCCATAAAACCCAAAATCCAAAATTAAGTGAATAAACAGATTTCTACTAACCCTCTATGTAATTATAATACAACCAACACAAATAAGATTATAACAAAAACTTAAACGTAACAATTGGGTGTTCAGCATTTTGTAAAAAAAAGATCATTACCCATGTTCCCCTAAGGAAATCCCACAACAACTTGGACAAAATCGGGTTCTACGGCGAAACCATTGATGCATGAACCTAATCTTTCGTACTATAATCATAAATTTTACAATGCTTTCTGCACTGAAATCATATATTCATCTAAAACAAACATGTATTCGCCTCTTGATTAATGTGTGTATACACACACAAATATATATATATATATATATATATTATAATCAGAAAGAATGGTGATGAAAATGACGGAAAATAAGAATAACAAAAGTTGAAGGATTGTACCGTCGACATGATAGAGGATCGCAGGAGTCTCCAACCCGAGGAACCGAAGGAAGACCGACCGGAAGTTTAGAGAGACTGAGAGAGAGAATGAGAGAATGAAACGGTTATTAGTTTGTTTGGTAATGAGGTAGACACGTTTTTCTTTTTGGTATATTGCTATTGTACGCCTCGTGCGTTTTTCGCTCCATTTTATTCAGTCAAAGCAAAGCTTTATAGTTCGTTGGATCAAGAGACATTTTCTAATTGTGTTTTAATCTAAGGGCTGAGAAGGGATGCAAATAATATTTAGCAAAAATAAACCTTTCTTGTACCTTAACCAAGCCATTCCAATTTAGATAGTAAATTCGTGTATAGTACGTGTTTAATACGTGTAACAAGTACAACGCACTCCGCATACATCAAAATAAATTTAGACACAGTATTTTTAAATCAGGACTCTATAATTTGAAATCTTTGGCGAAAAAACAAAAGTGATATTTTAAAATGTATTATATTAATATCAAATAATAATTAATTATATTTATTTAAAATTATCTTTCTTTTACTTTCTGAGGTGTAAAGTTACTAATGATATTATTGTATTCAAGTGTATTTTTTTTCTTTTTGTTTTGAGTATATAATATAACCACTCCAATAGATATATACTCAACTATTAAAAGTAAAATACATATACAATTTATATATTTGAAATTCTATGACGTATTGAAAGTTGTATTGCTGTGAATTCATCCTACAACAGTTGATAGGTTTGTATTTTCTCCTTTAATCTTGAATAAAATTGTTGGTCTTTTGCAATATAATAATAATAATAATAATTAATACAATTGGTGTAATGATAGAAGAGAAAAAAGACGAGAAAAAAAAAAAAAATCGTAAAATGAGGGGGAGGAAAAAAAAAAAAAGTCAGCTAAGGATATAACTAAGGAAAAATCATGTTTAAGTCAGGAGTCCTAAATTACAAAGTAATTTGATTGACTTAGGCAAAATAATTACACATGAGTTGAGAATAATTATTTAAGTTAAAAATGCCCTCGACTTCTTATTCCAAAAATACCAAATTGTCCTTCTAATATAAAATAATACCTTCAATCAATATATTGAAAACTCATTGAGAACTAAGCTTTACAATTGAAAGACGGTTTGCTCGAGTGAAGAAAATTCAAGAGATCATTGACTTCTTGTCTCACGGGAAGAAATTAAATTCATTGCAACAAGTTACAAAGCAAGATTTTTTTTTGACATGGTAGTCTATAGATATATAGACATATATATTACATGTTACACATACGGTTTTGGGTCTTCTTTATCTGTAGATTAATATTTTCATTTTCTAGAACACAAGGGTTTGATGGTGTGTTTTGCTGTGAAATTGTGTGGAAATCAATTGCTCAGTTAAATGCCCAATTGAGGATACCTCAACAAGAGAATATGATTTTCTGATGCAATAGCTCTTTTCATGGCTTTATAGTAAACCCAAATAGAGCTTATGGTTATACAGTCAACCCCAATAAGAGAACAACAAAGTCAAGAACAGGTATTTGTCCGAATGCCTGTATTTTATTTTATATTAATTTTTTGTCTTGCTAGGAACGTGAAGCAATATATAAAAAATCAATCCCCTTTATTTGCCTAGTTTAATGCGGAAAGGAAGGTTTAAGGAATTTGAGAGAATAATTTGTTTAAAAAAATTGTAAAACATAATTAACATGCCATTGAAAATGTGAAACAAACTAGCCATGAGCTTGTTATATATTGTCTACAACATATTCCAACTTCAGTTTTGGAGAACCTTGAAGTCTCTCTCTCTCTCTCTCTCTCTCTATATATATATATATATATATATTCTGTTAATTTGTTGTCTAACAGTCATGTTGAGATTTCTCGAGTATAAAAGAATGAAGTTAAGAACAAGAACTTCAAAAGAGAAGGCATAAGGGCAACTAATGAGAAAGAAACAATTCATATCCCTCAAATATTCACAAAAAAGAGGGAAACACTGTCAGTATTTTACCCGATGCATCAACACATGTACCAGCAACGGGGAAAACACAAGCGGATATGATACAAAAAGATTTGCAGCTCAGACATACAATCTCTATAGGGCTGCAACCGTAGCCCCTCTCTCCACGGAACGAAAAGACAACAATCAGACTTCAACATTAGCTTTGTTTCCAGCAAGGAATATACAATCTCTACAGGGTTGCAACCGTAGCCCTTCTTTCCCAAAACAAAAAGACGATAATCAGGCCTCAACATTAGCTTTGTTCCCAGCAAGGATGATGGAGATCTCCAGACCGCGGCTAAATGCTTGGTTAAACAGTAGGCGAGACTGGAAGGTGGAAACAAAGGGGAACCAAGAAAGCAGTGCAATGGGAGCAAAGATTAACACACCCATTCCAGCATCATACATCCTGGCAAACTCCCGCACTGACTCCCATAAGCCTAGGCTCCGTATTAATTTCTTCCATGAGATTGCTATCTGTATCAGAATATAAAAATAGGTTTTAGCGGATGTTACTGAAGCAGATTCCGGGAAAAAATAAAAAATAATAATACTAATAATAAAAAGCAGGATTTCATCATTAACAGCACGATCTTACGCTGGATAAACTAGGTCCTTTTTAATTTTTTTACGCATCCAAGTTTGTTCAAAAGTTGCTGAGCAGTTGTAAAAACGGGGTAAAAAAACAAGAAAAAGGCAGAAGAAGTAAACTCCAAAAATAGCCAAATTGATGCAATCATTCCATCTATGCATCCTGTTCGGTGCTCTTGTGATTAATGAACCAAGTGTAATTATTAACTAACAGTATTTGATTGGTAAGGTAGATGAAATGCTACAATGAAGATGTACCACATACTGCAAATATTCTTCTACATAAATCTGTCATTACCACTACTCCCAAGCACATGAGAGCATCTCCTAATGGCTCACTTTTTCTTTTTAAAAGTATTATTCAGTGTTATTCAATCTCTTTTTCACAGAAGTATCTGATTACATGCGATTTATGGAATAATGTATATGTAAACATGTGTGCATGCTATTAACTTACACATAAAATGGCCCATCCAGTAGGAATAAATGCAAGGATGCTAGCAAATAAGTCTGCAATTGATAGGCGAGTAAAGGCAACAACAAGGCAAAGGGCTGCAACAAGTCCCAAGGATGCGACTCCTTGAATGAATCGGATCATGAGCTGGAAGCTGGTGGATTTTTTTGGGCTAAAGGTGAATATCTGCAGGACCATACAAGATTGAACACATTAAACATAGTATTGACAGCAAAACTCAAGCAGTCAAAGCTTAAGAAAAAAGAAAAAATAAAATCAATCTGAACCCAAAACTGATACAAACCTTAAATATCATAACAATTGCAATCAATGCAGCCCAGGAGAAGCCATAAATCTGAAAAAAGGCACAATGTCAACATCAAGAAGAAAGAAAGACCATGAATTTGATACACATATGTATTGCAATTATATAATAACCGTACTCATATATAACCAAAATGTAATATATGTAAGCTATCAAGAAAAAGGAAAAGATTATATCTGTAACCAAACAAATACAGTATGGGCAAATTCCAGTTTCTAAATCACAGAATAGTTTCTTTCAGAATTTCAGAACTATGGGGTTACAAGAGATGCAATATTGCCATTGACATTGATTCAACACAAGCAACAGGTTGGTAGCAAAAAATCACTTCTATTATAATGGAGTTAAGATTACAATGATTCATAAATTTTGAAAGTTCATAAATTTTGTTTATGTGTCCTCATATGGCAAGATTGCACTAGTACACAGTGATGATATACAAGCAAAAATGGGCTTCAGCTGGAAAGATGGAACTGACTCATGGCTGGACTGCTATGGCATCATAATATGGCTCTAGATCTACTGTCAAATACAGTGGCATCACATTTACAGGGCCTGAGAAAGTTGTACTGGTAAGATCACAAAAACTATGCAAAGGGCAATTCTTTTTTCCAGTATGGAGAAAGTTGGAGCTCTTATTTCTTTTTCTTTTCTTTTCTTTTTTTCAGGGGGGTGGGGGCTGCCCTTGGGTTGGCAGATTTAACAGTAACGTGTCACTCCATTTTTCTTTTTTCACTG
>JAOTQH010000011.1:2300293-2316431 GCA_025631255.1 Cornus kousa | reverse complement strand
AAATAATGGACAATATAGGAATTTTATATTTATTACTTAAAAAAGTGTGTAGCTTGCGGGAAGTCGATTAGGAAGTATGTTTTATTAGCTTTAGTCAATCGGGCTTTTAAACCACTGACACTTGTTAAAAATCTGTTTTCATAAATTTTACCAAACACTCCTTATTATTGGCAAAGGACTTTCTGGGCTTAGAAGCCCGTTTTAAGGCTACAGCAAGCTCAGCCAAGCAGGCCCCATACGAATGGCATCTGCCACATGAATTCCCTTTTTCCAATATTTTCTATTACAAACCATCTCCTGAATCACATTTAACTTTTTAAAGTCATTTCTAATAATTTCATCCCATATTAAATTCGGCCGCCATCTCTGTCTCCTACTTTCCTTGCAAAGTAGTCTTCCTCTTTATACCGGTGATTCTATAGGTCGTCTAGGTATATCTCGGAACTATCAGTGATACCACATAAATCAACTCTCTCTTATCTTTCACTAATAGGAGGCACACCAAATTTTTCCCTCACATTTTGGTTTGTAACCAGTCTCTTCTAGTCACTCATTATCATCCACAATCCTATCAAAGGCACTAGGCGCACTAAGGCGCTAGAGGTACTTGGGAGCCAAGACGCAAGGAGCAAGGTGAGGCGCTCGCCAAAGTGAAGCAAGGCACACAATTGAAAATTAAATTCATATCAAAGCATATTCATATTCTATATTAAAGGCGCAAGTGTTGTCAAAAGCGCACCTGGACACACAACGGGCGCAAGTGTTGCACTTGTATGAGCCTAGGGCCAAGGGGTGCCTTTAATGCCCAAAAGAATGAGCCATATAAATTACTTGGTCTAATGACTATCATATAAAATTTTCACATAAAACAGCACTCACTTGCCTCCGTATTATCCACCCAACACCAATTTTACTAATCATATATCCATCTATTCACCATCATTTTGTATTACTAACCCTAAATATTAAAAATGGTCACTTGACACACTTTGGATAATCTTTTGGTTTGAAAGGTGATCGTTACGTCATTAACCCTAAATATTAAAAATGGTAAAACTTTGGAAAATCTTTTAGTTTTGAAATGTGATCATTATGTCACTAATAACCAACTCGTCACTAAATTTACATACCATATATTCAGTTTAAGTCCTACAAACTCACAGAACTTCTAATTCTAACGCGTTTCTCCACCTTTCTAGTTTAATTGCTAAATTTTCTTTAATTTTAGTCTTCTTCTTCCCCTACCATTATCCTCAATGTGGATCATGTCACTCTTCCCACTACTGCATTTAAGGGTCTTTTTGCGCAAATCAATTCACCCAATTTCTCTACAATGGGTGACATTTCAACCATCTCACAAATGTGTTAATATCAACCATTATCATTTTTTTTACTTACCGCACGCACATCCTCTCAACTTTGCATATGTACCACACACTTACGCATATGTTGTTTCTTAGCTACAGAACATTCTGTCCAATAAATGGCAAGACTAATAGATATTTCATAGAACTTCTCATTCAATCCTATAAGAAAAATACACCAATCACGCAATAACTGGGAGATATTATTTGGTGGTCCGGGCCAATCAAGAGATGCCATGCAACCAAATGTGTCAACTTTATTCAATTTTTTACTGCATCGCATCTACTAATTGGCCGGGACCACATGGTCCAAGACCACCTAATAATTTCTAAATAACTAGATGCACCCCACAATCTAACTAATCAAATCTTGACACTATGATTAACATCATCACCAATTTCTCATTCATTGTGAACATTGAGCCAAAATAATGGAGATGTTCAATTTTTGCTATAGCTATAACTTTCCAATAGTCTTCACAACAAAAAAATATACTCCAAGGTTGACTTCCTCATTCAAAATAGATTTTGTCACTTCATTCTTTCGTACAAGTCATACAATCACTCTCCCAATGTTTTAAACGAGTAGAACAAACAACTATTACGCGATTCAATCACTAAGGCCTACATCCGCGAAATAAAGAGCCCAAAGGGCTACATCAATTAAAATTTTATAATATTCTCTCTTTTCATGCTCACTAAAATAGTGGAGGCTCCTCTATATAGGAGAAGAAATGATGAGAACGGAAAGAGAGAACAATTAGGAAACAAGAAGGATTTTTCTCCACTAATTCCTCTAGTAACAGTAAATCTTCAATAATATAAAACAACATCAATTACGGGAGGACTTTCCTCTGATTCCTCCATTAAATCTTCAATACTTCTCCTCGATTTCAAGCATGAAAGCCCAACTTGCCATGGAGATGACGAGTATCAGCAAGTGAGAATGATGAAGAGAGAAGAGAGAAAGCGAAGGATAATGCTACCGAACACCACAGCAGCCTATACAAGTCAACAAAAACTGCCGAAGACACGCAAATGCGAAGAACAAAGCTACCAAACACAACGGCAGCCTAATCAAGTCAACAAAAAGCTGTCGGAGACGCGGCAAAGGCAAAGAACAATGCTACCAAACACACTGGCAGCCCAAACAATTCAATAAAAAACTGTTGGAGACACGGGAAAGGCGAAAAATAATGCAACCGAACACACTGACCGACCCAAATAAGTCACAAATAGCACCAAGAAACCCTCAACAACATTTCAAATGCTAAGGGAATACCCTAAAATAGGGGTCCGAACTTAGAAAGAGAAATTAGGCTCTGATACCATGTTGTAAAGCATAAAATATATGTGAAGAGAGAAATTAAACGAGCAGAACACACAACTATTATGGGTTCGGCCACTAGGGCCTACATCCATTGCACAGAGCTCGAAGGAATACATCATTTTTATAATATTCTCCCTTTCCATACTCAATACAATGGTGAAGGCTCCTCTGTATAGGAGAAGAAATGATGAGAACGGAAAGAGAGAGAAAATAGGAAACAAAGACGAGTTTTCTACACTGATTCCTCTAGTAACAGTAAATTTTCAATAATAAGAAACAACAACAATTACCGGAGGATTTTCCTCCACTGATTCGTCCATTAAATCTTCAATATAACTCATTAATTTAATACCATGATAAATAGTACAAAAGGCGATTATGACGGGAGAAGAGAATCTATATGTGAGATAAAGGATACAGCATCAGATAGAAGACGAGACTGATAAAGAAGTGACGGAATAAATGATTCCAACATAGGGAAAAAAACTATTACTAGTAAAACAAATGCGTCACAACAATAACAAAAGAACAGTAATAACAAACTACTCAATTCCAGTTAAATGACAACAAACCTCAAATAATCACGAGTATTTTCGAAAAGACCGCGGCCAACAAAGTATCGCTCCTGAAAACAACCACAGTTTATAACATAAACATTCAAGATAATATATGCGTTGTCCAGACAATATTTTCAAAGTTGACATAGAATAATAAATACCTGATAAATCCACTTGAAAAATTGAAAGAATGATTGATCAGACATTCCAGACAGTGAATGACAAGCCGGAAACTTAAGTAACAATGCAAAGACTAGGCGCACAGCAGCATAAACACCCAGTACAATAACATAAATCCGAAAATAGAATGAATCTGAGAACTGTTTATTTCTTTCCTGCAAAACTTTCCTGGAAATTCATTTTGGGTAGTATGTAAGCATATCTGAACAGTAAAAAAGTATTCAACTAGAAGCATGTTAAAGAAAACAAAAAGGGAAAGAAAGAACAAATAGGAAGAAGATTTTAGACTCACACATATATATATGTCACAAACACAGAGCTCAAGCCAAACCAGAAGAACCTAATAACCATCCTGGAGATAGCCATGCCTCTCGCTGTGGTATAAGCCCCAAACATAAGCAGAACATCCAAACAACCTACATGGATAGCAACATTACCCAATGAAAAAAGGAGGAAACATTAAAAGAAAAGGAAAGAAACGTGTGACAACTGAAAGATAAATAGAAGTTACAAGCACAAAATGAGATTGTGAAACAAAGACAACTCACTCTCAATGAAGTTCATGATGGCAAAAGTTGGTCCAATACTAAGTACGGTCTTAAAAGTATTCAGATTTATTTTTCCTTTATTGAAGGCTACAATTGTCAATGCCTGAAATAGGAAGAAGATAACACACGCACACGCACACACGCAAAAAAAAAAAAAAATTATGAATTCAGTTAGCAAGGAACAGCTTCCATTCAAGATTTAAATGTGTAAATAATATAAAGAGGACCAAACTTACCTGGAACATCACAACCAAAAATATCCACATACGATGAAAACTTCGATATAAGTGAAGAAATGTACGATGCTCAACAAAAGTGCTTTTTCCAGTCTGTCAGTACACACAATATGTAAAAGAAATCATTAGATAAAATTAAGAAATATATCACAAGACAAAAATACTTGATCCAAAGATGACATCAACCTTTCACTGTGTACATACAGATTTCTGCCAAATACTAATAATATTATAATAATAAAAACAACATCAATAACAGCACTACTACAATAACAACTACCATAATAATATTAGCAACAAGAACAGCAGCAACATCAATAGCTAAAATCCCACACATGAAACTAAAAAAACTATTAACTCAACATTCTGAAGTGAAAATATCTAAATGGGTCAAACAAAGATATATAAAAAAACAAAACAAAACAAACACAACAAGAGGAGGGGGGGGGGAAGGAAATGAAAAAAAAAAAAGGGAGGGGTAGTGATTTTCCATGTTTGGCTTGCAATTGAGGAGACAAATGAAAGGATAAGGAGATATTTGGAGGGATAGCTTAACCCTCCAAATCTCTCCTTTGCTATCCTCCAAAAGTGGGAAAATTTGGAGTAAAGGGATAACAACATAAGTGAAACTTTCATAATATAGAAAATAACCTTGACATTTTAAAGAAGAAAATAAAAAAGACATTTGAGTCCCATCTTAAAGCACATCAGTCAGAACTCTTTACTCCACTTCTACAACGTTTTCTTCTCCAGCTCATATTATTATTTCTGACTTTCAACTACATTGTTGTATACAGGTATTCAAATTAGAGAGTTGAAAGCTTCGACTTGTCATCTCGTTTATTTTATTTTACTTTAAATTATCTCCAAATTAGATCGTAGTCTTATGACTGATCTGAGTTTGAAGCTACTTTCTTTGTTCTATGTCCTTCAATCTCTCTACCCAATCTTTCGCAATTGTGTGTGTGAAAAAATACGAGTTAGTCTCCTTGATTAGTGGTAGGTTAGCACTAGAATCGTGTAAATATTTGTTTCCTAGAGTTTAGGGATTTGTATAAATATTTGTTTCCTAGAGTTTAAGGATTTGATTGATAGAGAATCGCGGATTCCCAATTATAGGGTTTCCAAATTTAGTTAGTTGCTGATTTTTCTCGCTGTAATTTATTACTGTAATTTCTTAAATATAGCCCAACAGAGGCTCTTGTAACAATACACAGATTCAATATAATTAAATTCATTTCTCCACAGTGTGCGTGGTAACGAAATCGTGTTTGTTTATATTCCAAAATCCCGTGATGGTGTTTTGGGTCTGCATCCGCTTGTGACGCAATTTCAAAAAAATATTGAATCCCTAATGTATGCAATTACAACATGATGTTTCTAGTTTGTAATATGTGCAGTTTTAGAGCAAATTTTGTGTAACTCAAAAATTACCTATTTGTGGGTGTTGTGTTAATCATTACCTGCAAAATATGGTCTAGATTTTGTTCCCATTAATTCTTTCACAACTTTAA
Organism: Cornus kousa; assembly: GCA_025631255.1. Lineage (NCBI taxonomy): Eukaryota > Viridiplantae > Streptophyta > Magnoliopsida > Cornales > Cornaceae > Cornus > Cornus kousa. Next base: position 2,310,702 of record JAOTQH010000011.1, on the reverse strand, counting down.
ACACATCCCTATATGTTCTACTTTGTTGTATAAATACAAAAGGGTATCACAGTAAGTTGGTTAAAAAAGTTTCTTTTCTTTTCTCTCCTTTACATTTCCCAAACAAGAATGCTATCCTTTCCTTTCTTTTCCTCCATAATTTATCCAAACATGAACACGGGTTACTGCTATCATTTCTTTTCTTTTCTTTTTCTTTCATAACTAATGTTATCCTTTCTTTTATTTTTTACCGTTTATCCAAATGATAGGTTATTGCTATCAGATTCGTCAGAAAAAATATGCTGAAATAGTAACTACGGTGATAATGGTAATTTGTGGCAATACAAAATATGATTGCTTTGCCATACTAACTTATTAAAGGCTTAGAGCGCACTAAGGCACCAAAGTCCCAGAGCATAAGCACAGAACTCAACGTAAGACGCGGGCCTAATCAAAGGAAGGTACACGGGCTAAAATATAAATATTAAATATAAATACAAATAAAAGAGAAATTATGCAACACAAACTAGTCAAGATCAAAATAAAGGAATTGATCAGGGTAGGTCTCTCGACATGATTTTGTGGGAGGAGGAGTGTCACTCTAATTTGGGGATTGTTGATCCCCTGGCTGTTGTGCGTCCGGAGGGTATGGACAGTGATGTTGACAGGCAGGAGTGTGGCGACTTAGGCAAGGAGTGGGTTATGGCAAATATCGGGGCCACTAGTGAACTGTTGGGGTTCTCTTGCAAGGGTAATCGGGATCAGGCCTTAGCAATCCTTCAAGCCACGGTGGAGGGGAGGGAAGGGGAGATGATTCAGTTTTCTAGGAGGTGGAATAGAAGGAAGAAGATTCATCCTTCTTGGAGAGGGGAGAGGGAGCTGAGAAATCTTTGTTCCGATGTGAACTATGATAGGAAGCTAGTGGGGGAAGTGGAAAGAGGCAGTGATAAGGGGGGAGGGGTATGGGGGAGGTGGGTGTTAACGCTTTCCCATGAAGCTACGAATTTTATCTTGGAATGTCCGTGGCCTCAATGACCCGGGCAAGAGAAAGATGGTGAAGATGGCAGTGAGAAAATGGGGGGCTCATTTGGTGTGTTTCCAGGAAACGAAGATTGATTCTATAACTGATAGTCCGGTTAAGAGCCGTTGAGGAAATAGGTTCGTGGAGTGGGAGGCTCTGAATTCAGTAGGGACCTCTGGAGGCATTCTTCTTATGTGGGATAAGAGATGGATGGCATTCTTCTCTGTCTTGTGCTTTCCCGATGGAGGAGGACGGTTTCTCTTGGGTCTTCTCTGGTGTGTATGGGTCGGTGGATGACTGTGATAGGCCTGTGCTGTGAAAGGAGCTTAGTGGGGTGAAGGGGAGGTGGTCTCTTCCTTGGTGAGTGGGAGGTGATTTTAATGTGGTTAGATCCCCGTCTGAGAGATCTAAAGGTGGTTTGTGGACTCCAAATATGATGCTTTTTTTGGAGTTTACTAATGGACATCATCTTTTCGATCTTTTGTTAGAAGGAGCTGCTTTTACTTGGTCAGTGGTAGGGAGACGCCTACTCTTTCCCGCCTGAACAGATTCTTGATCTCTGGAGAGTGGGAGGAGAAGTTTCCGGACGTTGTTCAAGCTGTTTTGGCTAGGGTGACGTCGGATCACATTCCTTGGTTTTGGACTGTGGAGGATTGAGACCACGCCGTACCCCTTTCAAATTTGAGAACACGTAGCTTAGAGCAGTGGATTTTGAGGGGTTGGTGTGGTCTTGGTGGGAGGAGGATATGGTGATGGGAACTTCGAGTTTTATTTTAGCAGGAAAGCTTCGCCTTCTGAAAAACAAGCTCAAAAAATGAAAAAAGGAGGTGTTCGGTAATCTGGAATGGAGGAAGAATAGAGCCTTGCTAACATGGCAGAGTTGGACAGATTGGAAGAAGTGGGTGGTCTTGTTGAGCCTCAATGTAATAGGAGAGCAGCTTGTCAAGCAAAATGTAATGAGATTGCGGTTATGGAGGAAATCTCGTGGCGACAGAAATCTCGAGCCTTGTGGCTCAAAGAGGGAGACCGGAATACAAAGTTTTTTCATCGTACTACTAATGCTCATAGGAGGGGCAACCATATTGGGCGGATGTGTGCGGACGGAACAATGTTGATTTTTGAGGAGGAAGTGCGTACGGGGATCGTTTCTTTCTATCTAGGTTATACACTGAGCCTCTTCGTTGGAGGCCACGACTTGATGGTCTTCATTTTGATTCTATTTCAGTTGAGGAAAGGGACGGGTTAGAGAGACCCTTTACGGAGGAGAAGGTTCTAATGGCGTTGAGGAGTTGTGATGGTGACAAGGCTCCAGGTCCGGATGGCTTCACTATTAGATTCCTTTTGGAGAGCTAAGAGGTGGTTAAACACAAGGTTATAGGCACTTTTCATGAGTTCCATTCTAATGGGAGGTTTGAAAAGTCGTTGAATACTTCTTTTACTGCTCTTATTCCCAAGAAGGAAGGGGCTACTGACGTAAAGGACTTTAGACCCACTAGTCTGATTTGGTGTATGTATAAGCTCATTGCTAAAGTCCTTGAGTTAAGATTGAGGGAGGTTCTGGACGGAGTCATTTCAGAATCTTAGAATGTGTTCATTAGGGATAGACAGATCCTGGATTTCGCCCTTACTGCCAGTGAATGTGTGGATTTTAGGCTTAGTAGCGGGACTCCTGGAGTCTTGTGCAAGCTGGACATCGAGAAAGCCTATGATCATGTCTGCTGGAATTTTCTGTTTTATCTGATAGAGAGGATAGGGTATAAAGAGAGATGGAGGCGATGGATTGAAACTTGCATTTCGTCTGTCAGGTTCTCGGTTTTGTTAATGGGTCTCCATCCGGGTTCCTTGGCAGCTCTCGTGGTTCGAGGCAAGGGGACCCTCTCTCCTCTTTCATGTTCATTATTGTTATGGAGGCTCTTCGTAGGTTGATGAGGAGGGCTGTGGACTTGGGGTTCACACAGGGCTTCGAGATTGGTCCAGACGCAGCTCAACAGTTGGAGATCTCTCATTTGCTCTTCACGGATGACACTCTAGTTTTTTGTGAGGCAAAGGTGTCCCAATTGAGATATTTGCGATGTGTCCTTGTTTACTTCCAGGCAAACTCTCTGGGCTGAAAGTTAACGTGGGAAAGAGTGTGCTTGTCCCTGTGGGGGATATTCAGGAGGTGGAGTCTCTCGCAGCTGTTTTAGAGTGTAGGACGAGTTCCTTCCCTATTTCTTATTTAGGCTTGCCTTTGGGTGTCTCATCAAGGAGGGCAGGAAGCAGGAACCCGCTGATTGAGTGTTTCGAGAGAAGGTTAGCCTTGTGGAAGAAGCAATACCTTTCGAAGGGGGGAAAAGTTACTTTGGTGAAGACCACTTTATCCAGTCTTCCAACTCATTTCCTTTCACTTTTCCAGATTCCCTGTTCTGTTGTTAGAAGACTTGAGATGCTTCGACGGAACTTTTTGTGGGGCGGTAGAGGGGAGGAGATTAAGTATCATCTTGTTCGAAGGGAGCAGGTCTTCAGGCCCCTTAGGTTGAGAGGCCTAGGGATTAGGAGATTGGCCCCCTTCAACGGGGCACTCCTAGGCAAGTGGTTATGGAGATTCGACAGTGAATGGCATAGGTTATGGAGGAAGGTAGTTTCTTGTCAATTTAGGGAGGAAGGGGGGGCGATGGTCAGCTAGGCCGGTCAGGTATGCTATCAGTCTGGGGTATGGAAATCCTTTGGAAGGGGATGGGATGAGTTCTCTAAACATATTAGATTCAGAGTCCGGGAAGGAAGGAATATCCGGTTTTGGGAGGATGCTTAGTGCGAGGACCGTCCTTTATCTTGTTTGTACCCAAGGTTGTTTAGGATTGCTATTGATAGACATGCGTTGGTTGCTAACTGCTACCGCCTTGATAGCGGTAGGTTGTCTTGGGACATGCAGTTCCGACGATCCTTTCAGGATTGGGAGTTGGATGACGTCACTGGTTTGCTGGATCTTTTGTATAGACAGGAGGTGGATGGCACTAGTTCGGACTCCTTGACTTGGGTGCTTTCTCCACAGGGGACGCTTCAAGTCCGGTCCTTCTTTTCCTGGCTTTCAGGGTTTCACAGCTCCACTTTCCCGTGGAAAACTGTTTGGCACTCGAAGGCTCCTCTTAGGGTGGCCTTTTTTGTGTGGACTGCTGCTTGGGGCAAGATCTTGACTCTGGACAACTTGAGGAAGAGAAGACAAGTCATCGTTAACTGGTGTTGTCTATGCATGAATGATGGAGAGTTTGTGGATCATCTTCTCTTGCATTGTCCCGTGGTTCACGACTGCTGGAGCCTCATTTTGAGTCTTTTTGGCGTTCAGTGGATTATGCCCCGGACATCAAGGGATTTGCTTGATGGTTGGAGGGGCCAAAGGGTGGGAGCGTGTGTTCGTGATTTCTGGAGGGTGACCCCCCTTTGTATTTGGTGGAGTCTCTGGAAAGAACGCAAACAAAGATCTTTTGATGGGGAGGGAATCTCCATCAGGGCGTTGAAGTTCGCCATTCTTTGCTCTCTTTTTAGTTAGGGAATGGGGAGAGATTGTATTTCTTTGGATGAGATTACGGACTTTTTGGGGTCGTTGGGTCGATAGGTCTTCTTTTTCCTTTATTTCGATTTTTGTACAGCTCTTGGGACGCGTTCCCCTTTTGAACGCTTTCTAATACATTTTTACTTATCAAAAAAATAATAATAACAATAATAGTAAAGGAATTTTTTAGTATATTAATTCAATGATTAGCTAAATCAATTGACATATACCTTTTCAGTTGTATACTTTTATTAAATTAATGTACAGTTAATATGCAACATAACTAATCAAAAGTTCTATAAAATGGAATTGCTGGCATACTTAGAGGATCAAGTAAATTATTATGCATAAATCCTTTCAAAATGCATATGCATTAACCAAATCAAATACCACTAAAAATGTGCATAAATTAAAAGCAGTAATCAGGTAGATTCCAAACATATACTACACTATAATTATAATTAAGAAACAAACACAAGAAACATTTAATTTCAGGAGGTAACACAAGCTTATTGATTCCATCATATATAAAATAAAACTAAACAATACAATCCATCAACTATGACCATGACGTGATACAGAGTATATGAATTCATAGTCATTTAAAAGGAAATAATTAATCAAAATAATTAAAAATCAAAGAGGCATGCTTTTTCTTTTTTCTTTTTTCTTTTTTTTTTTTTTTTTAGTCTAGAGCCTTTTAAAAAAATTATCTAGAAGGGGACTATCCAATAGCAACGTTGTTAGAATCACTCACTGGTACACAGAGAATCAAATTCTATAGATATATAGAAGAGGATTGAAGAGGATAGGAGATCAAAAGTTCATCACTAACATCATATTTGGTGGAGAATGGAGATCCTCAACTACTTCCCCCAAAAGACTTTAGGTGTTCCAGAAATTTTCTAGCATTTAAAGAGGTGGCAACCCGAACAAGACCCGTTTAATAATAGTTACAGGGACCCTCGACACAAACACTACCTGTTTATTAAACAGGTAACATGACCCAAGTAGACCATTTAATAAACGGGACACGACTCATTTACTGACAAGTATAACACGTTTAACTTAAATGGATCATGTAACTAGTTTATTAACTTTAAGCATAAAATGCAAACAAAAATTTGAAATAATGGATGACTAAATTAGTGAAAATGAAAAAATTGGACAATTACCAAAAAAAAATAATAATAAGACCAAATACCATATCCATATTGGATTTAAAATGAAATAATAGAAATGTCCATAGTAATTGGATTAAAACAGGTTACAGGTTAATCAAGTTGACTGACAAGATTAATTAAATGGGTCTAATCGTACTAAAATGGGTTGATCTCCAAAACATGACATGATTAATTAACCGGGCTGACAAGATTATACCTTGAACAAGACTAAGATCAACCCAGACCCGTTAACTTCGTGTCGTGTTCGAAACGCGTTGATGGGTTGTGTCAAATTTTGCCACCCCAACACATAAAACAAGATTAAGTCAACCCACGGCTTAAAAATATTTACTAAACTAAATAATTATTGAACAACTCAGCATCAATATTTTATACAAACTAGCAACGCAAAACTAACATAACAGACAGACAAAACAATAATTTGATAAAGAAATAATAAACTCAGACATCAAATCTATTGAGCAATTACCGAAGAATCAACTTCTAAAAAATTTGCGACTGAAAACCGTGCATGCTACAAAAGGGAGATGAAATGCCACCAAAAAAAAAAATTGAAAATGAAAATATTCAACCAGAACCCACCCCAACCCGCCCTCACCTTCTTAGAACACTCCAAAGCAATCCCACCAAATTAGGTCCAGAACTAACAAGGCAATCTTTTCTAGTTCTTATATAGAAATTCAATGGCTAACTGATCACCAGATATAAACTGAAGAACTGCTTAAAAGTTCATTGGATAGGGAATCAGTCCATAATCAAATCATTCTTCAGATTTTAGGAGATCTCAGTATCAACAACTCATATCCGATTAAAACAACAGAAGCCATGTCAATCACTTCACCAGAAGCATAAATATGAGCTGGAATATTAAAACACAAGACAAAAATAAATCATAAATCATTGTCAGAACCAACCCTTTTCTTTCCTCTAGGCTTCAAAAGAAAAGATGACTCCTTCTTCATAGGCCAGCTCAATTCAAAGCAAGCAGGTGACCTACACATACGTTCAGAATGAGATCAAAAAATGTAATTATGAATTTAAGTCGACCACCAAACCATAAATACGTAAATTTACAAAAGCACAAACCAGAAATATTCATTGAAGTCATCATAATTCCTCCATGCTGAGTGTGCAGCCTTCCCATTATCGTTCCTTTCAGCTTCCTGTAGGCAAGAAAAATGAACATAGATAGCCTTCATAAAAAAGAACAAGTAAAGCTACATCCTCAGTAAACACACAAAAGGGCGAAGGATGCTTTAAACAACTTCCAAAATACAAGACCTGGGAATTTATTTAACATCAGTGAAGTTTTCATCCACCTATGCAATTCTATAAAATAACTTTTTGACAACTGAATAAAATTGAGCAAAAAAAATGGAACAGCTTTCCTCTTAAAAATGGTAAAACAAATTAAAAAATAAAATAAAATAAAGGTTGGCAGATGGACTCAATTTTATACAAATTGTTTAATGGCATATCCAAGAAATAAGTTCTATGGAACCAACCTTCTTCCTATTATCTGAGACTAAAGAAGATTAAATTACTATGAGTACTCAGTTCTGAGGAAGACATGCGGAACAAAAGAAGATTAATGCTTCGAGAGGAAATCAGAATCTAATGTGGGATATCATCTTGATATTTGACTCACAAGTTTCTGCCCTCTGGAGAAGATCCATGGTTTTAGTCACAATGTAACAGTTCACCCATGAGAGAAGAACACCTACCAGCTGGAAGCTAAGTTATATAAAGACAGAATTTAAGTTGTACGTTTGAGTGTGAAATGTAAAATTCAGAAGCCACATGTGGTGTTGGAGTCTCAGCTCTAAATTTTACCAGAAGATGTACTCAGAATTCGAGCAGTGCAACCTTCAGACCTGATTTAGTCCTCTTTGTGGTCAAGGCTACCAATAAAGAATTTATTATAACACGAGCAGTCCTGAAATATATTCGATTTGCATGGCTAATAAGGCTACTAGAGAAGATGGATTCAGCATAGTAGTTCGTAAGTGCCAGAATGTTGATTTGTATTAGGATGATGGCTCCAGCGGGTCCAGAACTAAATCAAGCAGGTATGTTGGCCAAGAAAACTTAGTTTAACAGACCATTAAGGTGACACAGTAACTGTTAACTGCCACCATGAATCCTTTTGCAGGAACAACTGAAAGTATTGAAACCCTTACCCAAAAAAACAAAACGAAACAAAATTTAAAAAATAAACAAATAAATTGAAACTAATTTCCATGTCTAACAGGTTCTTTTGATTCTAAGTGAACAATTTTATTTACCAAAAGAGAACGAAAAGGTATAGGGCTAATAAACGAAAAACCAAGACCAGATATTGCAATTTATTACCATGATATATATGTGTGTCTTGGTTAATTCAAGTGAGTGAGAGTATACAGTATCAAAATAACAACTCCCCTCCACCGTCTCCTCTTCACATCCTCCCTGATTGAAACCCATGTGCCCTCAATAAATCCCACTTTTCCAGCTTCCCAAAAAAGGTTTAAATTTTAGTAACGTGTCTAGTATATTTCTCTTCTTATGTCAAAACATGTTTTTTTGCACGAATAATGACAAACTTTATATACTTTTAGATAATATACTAGTTCAAGACATGTCAAAAACATGTAAGAGAGCCGGAAGTATATGCCCAAAATATAATAATTAACTTCTAAAATAAAGAAAATAAAACATGTTAAATATTCTCAGGAAATTCTAAGTGTTTGTGTCCAACACAGATAGATCTTATATTGCACACCAGCAAAGTAGGAAGAGCTTGTTTATTATTCAAAATTTTAAAATAAAATAAAAAATAAAAAAATATATGCTGTTAAAATTAAACGAAACTATTTTGTAGTGGCCGCACAGATGCTGCTCAGTATTAATAAAAAGTAAGAAAGCATTTTTAACTTTCTACACATATCCGTTGATGTATCAACTTTGGGTACAGAGAAAACCAAGTCAATTTAAAGTTTTGAAGTAAAAAAGTAAATAAGAGTAAGACAGAATCTAACTACAAAAGAAAATTGATTAAGAAATTCAGTTTGGCTTTAAGTGTAGATATTCACTGACCGCCACCATCGTCTCATATATCGGACAAATGATTTGCTCAAGGAAGGATACTGAACCGCTTTCACCTTTACAACTAGCAGCATGATCAGCTTGACCATGATCCAGGATTGCGTCCAACTCTTTGGCCATCTGCACAATGCATAAATAATTATATATGTACTCAAGATGGTATGAGCCCGGATGATTTGATCTCTCCTCCCCAAAGGGAAGGTTGAGTGTTCGAGCCACACTAGGGGAAATATTGCAAGTGTGTGTATGTGAACTGTGTGAGAGAGAAGGGGGATGTTAGAAGATGTAAGTCAGAACATCAATGTAAGTCAATACGATGTTGTGTTGCTCCCAGTTAAGGAGGGAGAAATGTGCGCGAAACAATCTGTGACCATATCAAAAAACAACAATCTGAAACCATTATGATTAATTTTCTCTGCGGTTTCCAAAGTTTAAAAGACTACCATAAACAACAATGCAAACCGACTTTATTCTTTAAAGTGGGAAGCATCAACATCAAATGTGTTAGAGAGAAAGAAGCAAACCCACCTACCATTGCCTTCTTTGATTTTAGGAAAATCGTCTCTTATTGCAAGAAGCTCTACTACTTCTCAAACAGAAATTACCTATATTGCTTCTTTTTATATATATATATATATAACACATATATATGGGAATATATTGGCCTGGCATGGACCAATGAATGGTCTACGGTGTAATACATCTGGTACTTAAAAGGATATTCACCCGTGTTTTTCATTAATTTTGCATGCCTTGCACCACCACCACCACCACCACCACCAAGCCTTCTCCCAATTACTTGGAGTCAGCTACCTGAATCCCTTGTTTCCATTCGGCTCTATTAAAGGCCATAACCTCAGTCAATCCACATGTTATCATAAATTTCTATACTAGCTCTTCCCCCGTCAACTTTATTCTTCCTCTTCCCCTAGTATTACCCTCAATGTGGACTATTTTATTTTTAATAACCCGCAGTTAAAGGTCTTCCTTGCACACGTCCAAACCATCTAAACCGATTTTCTCTCATTTTATCTCCAATTGGTGAAAGTCCAACCATCTCTTGAATGTGACTATTTTTAATTCTATTATTTCTAGTCTTACCACACATCTATCTCAACATTCTCATTTCTGATTTTCTGCCACACACACTTTATGCAAATATTGTTTCCTAGCTGCCCAAAATTTGGTACCATAAAGTATGGCTGGTCTAATAATTGTTTGATAGAACTCTCCCCTTTCAATTGTAAGGGGATAGTTATTAAAGGCTCAAGGCGCTAGAGGTCCTTTAGAGCCTAGGCACGAGGCGCACACCTGAGTGAAGTGAGGTGCACACCTGAGTGAAGCGAGGCGCACAATTGAAAATTTAAACTACATAAAAGCATTCATATCTAATAAGTCATATCAATATTCCAAAAATTAATACCAAAATTAAAAAAGTAAATCCATCAAATATATAACCATCCAAGAACCATAAAACATGGCACAAATTTTTTTTCGTGAAAGGCAAAACAGAATTTGGTTTTTGGAAAGGCAAAACAAAGCACAAAAAGAAATAAATATTTTATCAAAAAAAAAAAAACTTTTAACAAGAAAAGGAAAAAAAAAAAAAAGC